>ML801783.1:106330-120583 GCA_009831015.1 Picea engelmannii
AGGTATCACAGGGAAACCCGGTAAGGTGATAAGCTCTAATGGCATGAAAAAATTATTGAAAAAGGGGCATCAAGGTGTTATTGCACAACTATGCTCACTAGATGTTCAAACATCTAAGCCATCTATTCCTCAAGATCTCCAAGAGATCATTGATAAGAATTCCAAAGTATTTGAAGATATTCCCAAAGGTATTCCACCCACTCGAAATCATGATCATGAAATTCACCTAATTCTTGGGAGTGTTCCTCCTAACATCAGGCCATATTGTGTGTAAGAAGGGGTTGTTGGTAGATCCATCCAAGATTTCCATCATTTTCGATCTACCCCCTCCTACTTCAGTAAGACAGTTACATACTGCACTGGGACATACTGTATACTACAGAAAATTCATCAAGGGCTATGCAAAGATAAAAACACCCATGGAGAATATTTTGAATAAACATTGTTAGCTTCAATGGACAAAAGAATGCCATCAGATCTTTGACACAATGAAACAAAAAATGGTTACTGCACCTATTCCGGTTTTTCCAAATTGGAGTAAGGAATTTAATGTGCATGTTGATGCATCCTATATTTCATTAGTAGAAGTGATAGTGCAACCAGGAGTAGGAGATATTTATCATCCATTATCCTTTCCTAGAAGGAATATCTCAACAACTGAGATAAATTACACTACCATTGAAAGAGAAGGTTTAGCCATGGTGTATGCACTGCAGAAGTTTCATCACTACTTGTTGGGAGGACACTTTAAGATGTTCACTAATCACTCTGCACTGAAATACCTAGTCAACAAGCCAGTGTTGGGGGGAAGGATATGCAGATGGCTCCTGCTATTTCAGGAATATGATTTTGAAATTGTGGTCAAGCCAGGGGGAATGAACAAGGGACCTAACGAATTTTCCAGGTTAGAACATGGAGAGAAACCTACTAGTTTGGAGGATACACTAATAGATGCACAGCTTCTAGCCATCAAGAAGGTTGATGATCAATTCGTTGAGATAGTTTAGTTCCTATCTATAGGAATGGAACCTCGCGAATATACAGTCATTCAGAAGAAACAACTGGTAGTTCGTGCTGCATATTTTTCACTTATAGTTGGACAACTATATAATATGGGACCTAATGAGATCTTGAGGAGATGTGTTATGGAGGTAGAAATACCATTGATTCTGGCAGAAGCACATGAAGGCATTGTAGGAGGACACTATGCAGGAAAAGAAACAACGCAGAAGGTTCTTAGAGTTGGCCTCTGGTGGCCCACTTTACACAGAGACGCTAAGGAATACTACAGAGCCTGCGATGTATGACAAAGAGTTGGGAAACCTTCCATAAGAGATGAGATTCCTTTAGCCCCTCAGCTGACCTTACAGGCATTTGAGAAATGGGTCATTGATTTTGTGGGACCTATCAACACACCAGGAAAATGCACAAGAGCTCGATACATAATTACTCTGACAGAGTATTTGACCATATGGGCATAAGCAAGGGAAGTCAAGGAATATAATGCAACTACAGCTGCGGGATTCATATTTGATGATATCTTAACCAGGTTTGGATGTCTGAAGATCCTTATGAGCGATCAAGGTACACATTTCATTAATAAGACTATAGAAGCCTTGACTCAGGAATTTGAATTTCATCACCAGAAGAGCACTCCATACCACCCTCAAGCGAATGGTATAGTCGAAGCTTTCAATAAGATATTAGAGACAACACTGATGAAGATTTGTAGTGTGAACAGAGATGATTTGGATTTGCGAGTACCAGCAGTGTTATGGGCCTATAGAACTACTTGAAAGAAGTTGATAATGCATACTCCCTTCAAATTGGTTTATGGTCTAGAAGCAGTACTACCTATGGAATATTTAGTTCCTAGCTTGAGAATTGCATCATTTATAGATATGGATGACACTGGTGTTGTTCAAAACAGACTTGTGCAGTTGGTAGAACTAGAGGAAGACAGATTTATTGCAGGATTCCATCAGCAGGTACAAAAGTAATGAAATAAGGCTTACCATGACAGACACATCAAGAAGAAAACCTTTAAGCAAGGAGATCTAGTATTGGTATATGACAACAAATTCATGAAGCATACAGGGAAGTTCATGACACATTGGTTGGGGCCATATGAGGTAGCCTATGTTATAGAAGGAGGATTTGTGCAGTTGAAGACTTTGAATGGAGAATGGAAGGAAGGTTTGGTGAATGGGAGTAGGTTGAAATTGTACTATGAAAACCAGCTGCTTCGCAACTCTTAGTAAAAGTATAAGAAGAAGGGTCTAGGTACCAGGTGTAGTTGAAACTAGGTACCAGACACAAAAAATATAGTCTGCACATAGTAGGAAGGAACTGAACAGAAAGAATGGGCTATTTTGTGCAGTCTGAAGTCGAAGTAAAACAAAAGATTCAGATCTACAATGCCTCGGTATGAGTCACAGGTGAGTGTTGGGGGCTTGTTGGGCCTTGGGTATGGATTAAGAAAGAAAATGAAGAAAAAGGAATAGAAAAGACGAAATTTGAACTGTGCAGAAGGCACATTAACTGAGATCAAGTCGAAGTAGTCAAAGAAGACGAAAAGAAGGAGCGAAGTAAGGGAAAACAAGTCGTTGGATGAGAATATCGAGGAGAACAGATCAACATGTGTTGGCACAAGGGCAGACCCAGGGTTCAATGCTACAACAATGCACCAACAAAACCCTAACTATCGGCCCTTTCGGCAACACCTACGAAGAAGATGAAGTCTCACCCAAGGTAGAGGCAGGGGTGGTTGTAAGACTCAGGTGTCTACAACCTTAGCTGGGACACAGATATGTGATTATAACACTTAGCAATCACCTAGCATATATTATTCATCAATATTCAACCCTTATGATACTTTGAAGATAGCACATAGCATCGCAATATGTACTTAGATCTAAGATAATTCAACACTTAGCCACAACAATATAGATTAGATTCGACAGATCAAGCACTAAGCATCTTACATACTAGATCTAACATTCATTCATATATCAGAAGCACAAAGCATAAATAGATCTATATAAATACATCAAAGCACTTATAAAAGGAAGAGACAAACACATCAGGTCGAGGCACAGAGCAAAACACATAGATTTACCGTGATTTACCGTGTTTCACCCCCAGAGCACATAGCCATCCAAATCCCTCTTCGCATAGGACAAAATATTTGCGCAGCTCGCTAGATCCTTCTTCCTTGCACTAAAATCACAGAGCCTTCTACAATATCCTGCACTTAGTCTTTTACAGTATGCACAAAGCATTTACAATCATTACCAACACTTAGCACAACTCACAACTCTTCAATCACATAGATCGCACTCTACTACTCTTCTCCCCCCCCCCCTTTTCACCTACTTCGCCTATACATGTATTTATACATACAACAGTGGGCCTAAGCGTGGGTAAACCCATCGGATGACATCCCTTTCCCATTACATTATCCCCAAAAACCCAAAAAGGAACCAAAAAGATGTCTAGCTTCCACGATTTACGATTCGCGTTGTGCTCCATCTTTAACAAGCTGTCGAAGTCCCAAAAATAGTCAAATATGACCAAGTGTTCCTCAAAACTTAATCAGGGCCAACATGCCCCCAACACTCACCTATGACTCATCTCAAGTCACTTAAGTTTGGGTAACTTTTCCTCAAATGTCTCGAGATTGACTCGAGCTGCTTCGACTTGTCTCTGTACTACTGCTTCTTGCTCGATGAATTCCTGAAAAACCACTTCGCTGATAGGTCCTTCCAATTTTTGCTCGACTGTAACAACTACTTGTTCTAGTAGTGTTCCTTGGCCTTGAATTTCTTCAAACAGTAGGTAGGTCACCTCCAGTCTCGACTGGAGTTTCTGGGTGACTTCCATCACTCAGTTCTACGTGGTAAGAACGAGTTGTTGGGCAGTGCATCGTTCCTGGGATCTCTTCATCCTCTCGATGGGTGACAAGAGCTTGAGTTGTGCCTATACTGTATCTATGTGTTGCTTTGCTTCCTGGAGTTGGGAATCCAGTTTCTTCAACTCTGGGTATTCAAATAGTTGTTCATATATCTGCATGCTTCTGCTACTTAGTTGTTTACATTATGCAGCAAGTGTTTTAATCCTCTCGACTGTGCTCTGAGCATTCAATTCTCGTTGGCCGTGCACTTCTTATGTATTTTGTGGTATGGTATGAAGCTCTAATTCCACGAACCTTTGTTGAAGTTGTTGAATAACTTCAACCAACTTCATCACTTGGCACTCTATGGGCTCTTCGGCCTTCTGCTCTAATCCGGTCACAGAGAAAAATTCTCTGTTGACTGCTTCTTCAATTCCTATCTTCTTTGCGAGCAACTTCTTTTTCTCTTTTTGGATCTTCTCTCTATCTTCTTCAAATTTTGCTTGGAGAGCATTCTTCTCTTGTTGCACGTCTTGGCGTTGTTCAATAATTTCCTCCTGTGCTTTCTTTAGGGCCTCGGTGGCCTACGCTTTTTCTTCCTGAGCATGTCGAAGGCGTACTTCAACTGTATCAATGATCTTGCAGAGTTGAACTGATTCATCTCCCACTTCTGTTTTTCCTTCTAGCAGAGGTGCAGTAGAGATTGCTCGGCTAGACTAGAGTGCTTGTTGTACTCCTTGGAGTGCGATCTCAATTTGGCTATACATTTCTTCCTGCTTCGCCTCTTGCTTCTTTGTGATTTCCTTTGAAGCATCATTGACCACTACAACAATGAAATCAAAGTCATCCAACATGAGGGCAGTTCGCATATTGGTTACAGGGGTTCTTAGTTTCTTTCTAGAGGAAGATTTCAAAGGTGAGACCTTCCTTTTCTTCGATGAGTCTTCTTCGTCCCTAGGCAATGGTAATTTGACTTTCTGTTGTTCGGTTTTTGTACCTTCTTTGTCATCACCTTATTCATCTGGTGTAATGGAAGTCGTCCTTATAGATAGGATGTCAACATCCTGGACTTCTTCAGTCTTCTTTGTCATCTTTGCTTTCTTTGTCTTACTGGGCCCAGGTGTATCCTGCACAGTTCTAGGGCTGTCGATGTTGGGCACTTCTACGGGGTCTTCTGAAACAAGGATGTCTATCGACCATTCTTTCATGATCTCCTCCAGGTCTTCTTCTTTCAGCTTCTAATAGGACTGAAGTTGTTCCTGGTGCTCATCAGCGCGTGGGGTTAGGTATATAAAGTGGCGGTCCATGCTGAACTTTATCAGAGGTTAGAATATCTATAAAGTGTTCGGGGTTATGCGAGGTTCACTCCTAATGGTTGCTTTCAATTGGTTATACTATGCATGGAAAATGACATTCGATTTCCATTTCTTGCTCATGTCGTTCAAGTACCATAATGTACTAAAATTTGTGGCTAGTGGCTCAAAGGGGTCAAGGTCCAGGAAGGTTGTGCCTTCTGGTAGCTCCCATGCAACAAAAGCGATCAGTATTAGGAGCTAGCTAAAATGGAATTCATGCCCCTGATCCTGGGCTTCTCTGCAATCGATCTCCAGTTGATTCACCAGGTACTTTTCCCAGTTCATCTGTAGTCCCTCTACGCACTTTCCTGCGAGGTCAACTACAAAGCCAGATACTTGTGTTGGTTGATTCTTGCGTACCAAATTCCCTACGATCAGCGGGCATGCGAGGTGCACTGTGCCACTTTCAATAGAAGCTACCTTGTATCCTCTCGCACCTTTCTCAACATCGCCATAGGCTTCTTTGATCTTCTGTGCAAGAGCACGGTCTGCGGTCTTTTCAGGATAGTACTAATGGGGATCAGGGCCCTGCATGCTACTCCCGGTGATCCTATTGATCAACGCTGGATCAATAGTTATGCAATGATCTAACCACATGTATCCTCTGTGGTAACTTTCTAGCAACAATTTTACACAAGCATTCACCTCCTGGTGTCTGCCGAAGTGCGGTATTTTCATAACATTGAGAAAAGTAGACTACACGAGGTTCATCGTCCATTTTTTAGGGATGAGCTTCGAATTCTTCCCCTTAGTTCTCGTCAAGTACTTATACGGGGCGAGCATGCTATAAAATTTATGGTCCCCCAGGTTGAAGTCGCAAAACTTCAACGTTGTAACATTGTCTTGATCTGCATGGTAGGTGCATACTCCTTTTAGTAGATATGCAGTGACTAGGGTGTATTCAAAGTCTCTAGGGACACTGTCCCTATTAATATCACCGCTCAAAGGGGGTATGTAAGCTAGTAGGATGGATGGAACTAACTTCGCGTTGGCTATGTCATCCTTATGCTTAGTTCTTCTCTCTGCGTCGGCTCGAGATGTTCCTGCTCGAGCAGTCAACGGGGAGGCTTGCACTCCTCTCGTTGATGATGCTTGGATTCCGATGGACATTCTTCTTTCTGACATGACTCTCTTAGTCATTAAATCGAGAAGGACCTCTGTGACGGATTCCTCAAGTGCGGTGAGCTCGTCAGACATACGCACTCGAGAAATATAATCAGGGTCATGATGATCTCAAAATATTTCACTAGGATGAACAATCTTCTTGCAATGATCATTGTAGACAATCACTAGTTCTGAGGGCTTCGACTTTTCAGTTGGAAAAAGTTTTCTTCGGGCACGACGCGATGAGCTAAATAGGAAATTCATCAATGGTATGCTTGCAATGGGTATGAAGCTTCCATGAATGTTGATCCATCCATTATGGCATGGTCCAATGGTCTGGTGGTGATCCTTTAATTCTTTTCTTTTCGTTTAGGGCGGAAGTTGAACGGGTATATTGTTCTAACGACTATATTGCTTCGCCACGACGAAGTGTTGTATGTCGTTGTTCTGATATCCCGACGAAGCTCAATTCTTGTGATTTTTCCTTCTGTGAAGTTTCCTCTGGAATATTCTATAACTTTTTGATCTTGGCTCTCTTCTTACTTAGCTTCCTAGCCTTCTTCCCAGTAAGCTTCATCTCAGTCATCATTTTTCCATTTTGATTCTTATCTTCTCTTGACATAGTCACTTCGCGATGCTGATATTCTTTCTTCAGATCCAAGGGTAATACTCCTTCATTATATGGATTAGGTATTTTGGTATTCCATGGTTCCTCTAATTCTCTTATAGATTCGACATCCAATTCCCTGGTGTTCAATAGCTTAGATATGTTCTCTTGTTCTTCCATCAAGTAGGCGATCCTTCTAGTCATAAATTCCATGAGTTCTTGTTTCTTCTGTTCTAGGGATTCCTTTTCTTCTTTTCTCTGAATCTGGTCTTTTTCAATCCTAATTTTTACTAACAAAGCTGGAAATGGGGCATGGTCCTCAATAAATTTAATAACTTTGAATTATTCCTCTGTCGAAGCTCCATGGGTACTCATAGCTATCTAGGTAATCCTACCACATAGGGTTACCATTTTTCCTTTAAACAACCTTATTTTTCCTAGTGAAGGGACCATAGTAGGCCTTCCTAGGGTTTCCCAAGTACTTTCTGTCATAATGTTCATTTGTGTTCCCTCATCCAGAGCACAGTCAATGTCGAAGTCTCCTATTATTACTTCGATTTTCTCCTTTTCTTTGAAGATCTCTAACAAACTGACATCTTTATGTTCATCCAGGTTTTCTTTCATTTTCAGTAACATAATCTCTGATTCTTTCTGGGGTTCTTCTATAATCTTAGTCTCTTGATCTCCTTCAGAGTTTTCTTGCTCCATATTCATCTTTTCAAGTCTAGCAATCATTCAAGGGAAATCCAATACTTCATGGTCCATAGCCTTACAACAGAGGCAACTAGGGTTTCCCCCAGGGAATTCCTTAGAAAGATGTCTTGTTCTTATGCAACAGTAACAAAGAGTTAATCCTCTCTTTCTCTTCAATGATCCCCAACTTTTCTTGTACTGCGTGTTAGGATCATAATGGCTAGCCTGCAAAAATTTCTTTCTAGGATCCTACATCCATTTGTTAGTCCAAAAATTCTTTCTATGCATAGGTATAACATATCTATCATTATACTTATCATATCTATTCATATCAAACTTTATTTCATCTATTAATTCCCTAGTTTTTAAGCTAGGACAGAATCTATCAAACATACCTAGATCCATGCTCTAGAAACAAAAAATATTCACTTATCTTACTTCTACAGGGCACAAAGCTTCCAGATCTAAGAACTTTTAACTATTCTTACCTTTATCAGAGCATATAGATTACAAATATTACTTATTTTCTTCAGTATCAACCTCTTTTCTTGCAGATCTGACTTCTTTCCTTCAGATCTGTCCTTCCTTCTTCAGCACAGAGATTTTCAGATCAAGTGGATCACTGTGCACTATGGCATAGATCCATGCATAGATCTTTCACAATTTCAAGATGAATCTTTGCACAAAGCTTCTTCTGCTCAGTTCCCAATAATCACAGTTTCAGGTCCCGGCAATGGAACCATTTTTTGGCATAGGGGAAGACCCAGGGTTCAACGCTACAACAGTGCACCAACAAAACCTTAACTATCGGCCCTTTCAGCAACACCTGCGAAGCAGATGAAGTCTCACCTGAGGTAGAGGCAGGGGTGGTTGCAAGACTCAGGTGTCTACAACCTTAGTTGGGACAGGGATCTGTGATTATAACACTTAGAAATCACATAGCATAGATTATTCATCAATATTAAACCCTTATGATACTATTTTCCATGATTTTTGCTTCGCGTTGCACTCCATCTTTGACAAGTTGTTGAAGTCCCATAAACAGTCAAATATGACCAAGTGTTCCTCAAAACTTGGTCAGGGCCAACAACAAGTAAGATGGATCGTGGAAAACTCAGCAAGAGGAAAAAGGCACCAATAGATGATTTGGATCACCTCGCGGGAAAGATGGAAAGATAGGCTGGCGAAGCCCAAAACATGTGGGTCAAAGTGGACCTGGGGTTTTAGACACCTAGGGTTTTGGTATTTAGGGTTTTTACACCTAGGTTTCGACTTAAGGATGTCTGAGATCTATTGTAATGTATAAATAAGAACCTAGATGGGAGAAGAGGGGTTCATGTGGGTTGTTGTTTTTGTTGTTGTAGTTCTGAGTTGGACATTTGTGTTATGGTTGAGTGATTATTGTTGTGAGAAATATAAGTGCTATGTGTGAGAGCACTCTGGTATTGTAAGATCTTCAGATGGGTGGGAAGATCAACCTTGCAGCTGGGTGTGCAGGGAGGGGAGAGAAAGAGAGAGAGAAGGAGAGAGAGAGATCTGCAAGCTAAGAGCGCAGATAGAACTATATATTTTCGTATAATATCAAGAAACCCAGTTCTGTGGATGTATCCCTAGGGAGAGGGTGAACCACGTATATCTTGTTGTTTTGTGGGATTGATGTTGTTACAAGTATGAACTAACTGAGAGGGGGGGGTGAATCAGTTAGTGTAGATTATTAACTATTTCTCTTCTTTTTAACTTTGAATCATTAATCTTAGTGGCAGTGAGTCTTTACTGTGAACTTTAGAGTTACAAACATAAAGCAGATAACATAAAGAATAGCAATCACACACAACATTCACTCACAAGTATGAGACACAGATTTTTCAAGAGGAAACCCAACCAGGGAAAAAACCTCGTCTTATTAAGATGTTAAGCAAGCTCCAACTGCATTACATCTCATCTTTTATGAGCACCAACTCATAGAGGTTACAACCTCTGATTGCCATCACCAACTGGCTGAGAGCACCAACTCCCACAGAATCCCAGCACCCACTGGGTGGAAGCACCGACTTCCTTTTTACTTCAGCACCAACTGAGTGAAGGCACCAACCTTTAGATTCTACAAGCACCCACTTGCAGAGAAAGAGACATTCGTCTCCCTAGCACCACCCTACCACCCTTATTTGCCAAAATAAATATTGCTCAAATCAACTTGTTCATTCTGATATAGCTTGCTTACCCTTTCTGCCGATCTACTCTGCATTCTTCACTGTCTCTGATCTGCTGCTCTGCTTCACTGTCCTCTGTAGCCCATTCTCAGCTTCTTCTCCTGTCACACAGATTCTCCTCTCCCTTTTCTCACCTGCAAAGCTCTCTCTTCTTCTCCCTTCAGCTCACCTTCCATCTTGGTTCCAGCGCATTATATTGTTATTCCACATGCAAAGGTTTTCCTTGCTTTTCTCAACTTCAACTGCAGTTTCCCTTTCTTTCATTCTTTCTTCTGCTTTTCACATGCCAACATTCTCCCTGATTTTCTGAACTGGCTCTTTGCATGCCTCCTCTACGCATGCCACATCATGCAACACTGTGTTCTTCCTGTCTTAACTGCCAGTCTAATTTTAGACTGAAAGTCCTTCCACCGTCCAGAGTGATTAGAGACACCCAACTGGAAAAATCTTCCAAACTTGTCAAAGCAGATGAAGGACCCTTGCCAAAATCTGGATTTAGCAATGTTAAGCTCCATTGATTGTGCATTATAGCCATTTGATGTTGGCCACACCAATCGCGTTGTGAATGGCATCATTCGTTCTTTTCTTAACAAAAACGATTGGTAACCCAAGGGCGTTGTGAATGGCATTATTCATGTGTTTCTTAAAGAGAACGATTGGTAACTGCTGCTGCTAGTCATGGCTGTGGCTAAGGCGTGTGTTTTTATCAACAAAGATCCATCATTGTTTCAGCATAGTTTCCAGCACTGTGTTTCAGCCCAGCGCTGTGTTTCAACATATGTAACATTATTGTGTTTCAGTTGTTACAGCACTGTGTTTCAGCATAAGTTCCAGCTCTGTTTCAACATTGTGTTTTTGCATCTGTGTTTCAGCATCTGTGTTCCAGCATCTGTGTTCCAACATTTGTGTTTCATCATCTGTGTTTCAGCATCTGTGTTTCAGCTTCTGTGTTCCAGCATCTGTGATTCAGCTTCTGTGTTCCAGCTTTGTTTCAACACTGTGTTTCAGCTTCTGTGTTCCAACATCTGTGATTCAGCTTCTGTGTTCCAGCTTTGTTTCAGCACTGTGTTTCAGCACTGTGTTTCAACTTCTGTGTTCCAGCATCTGTGATTCAGCTTCTGTGTTCCATCTTTGTTTCAGCACTTGTGTTTCAACATTTGTGTTTCAGCTTCTGTGTTCCAGCATCTCTTGTGTGTGCTCTATAACCAACCGATTGCCATCAATGACAACCTTGACCATCTGCGTCATCTCTGTGTTCCAGCATCTCTTGTGCGTGCTCTATAACCAACCGATTGCCATCAATCACAACCTTGACCATCTGCGTCATCTCTGCTATAGCCATATTTCCAACAAATGTTGTGTTCTTTTGTCTTCTGTTATTATGTTATTGTATCATTGTGATATATCTGAGAGATAACTGTGTGAAGTAGGTTTAATTTGGTAAATGATATCTAGTTGTTGGGTTGCTATTGTTTTGAATCCACCTTGTATTTCCTCTGGTTGTAGACACCTGTGTCCTGCAACCCCCTATTGCTACTTTGGGTGAGACTGCATCTGCTTCGTAGGTGTTTCTGAAAGGGCCAATAGTTAGGGCTTGTTGGTGCATTGTTATAGTAGAACCATGGGTATGCCCCTGTGCCAGCATGGCCTACCTAGATCTATGATCGGATTCACTTTGAAATGGCAGTCATGATTGCTTCCCGGAAACCCGGTCGTCAACCGCTCGATAGGAACTTATCCTTCTTCTTGGGTCCACTTCCTATGTGACCTCGGGCTATGACCATGGGCCCAACTCCTGGGTGCTTTGCGATTTTTCATTTCGTGAACTTCCATCGTGCTCCATGCTAACACCTCTTAGTCACAAAGTCATGACTTCCCAGATCGAGCGCCACACATCCCTTTGAATCAGACAGCCCAGATGAATATTGACATTTCGAGACCTCAGACCTTCGACATTTCTGGACTCGGGAAATTTGCACATTTCTTCCTTCAATTTTCCCAAAATGACTTTCCCCACAGTTTGGATCTGATGCCACACGTCCTGCTGGATCAGACGGTCCATGATGATTTAGGGTTTTGGGAGTTCAAAATTTTTTCCCCGGCACTAAACTTCGGGAAATGCTATACTCCCGATCGCCTGCAGACCAAAAATATGGAGTTCGAATGAAATCTCCTCCACTAATAACCGAACTTGCTCGTTCGCTTGATTCGAGTCCATATCAGACTGCTCTAAGTGTTGCGCTTTGTGCTCATGGCCACGACATGTGTAGATAAATACTTGGATGATTCGCTAAGGGCTCAGGAAATCAAAAGGATTAGTGACAAAGGTAGAGAGGGAAGTGATTAACCTCAGAGAAAACAAAATATTGGGGCCAAGACTTCTCAGGTAGGACTATACAAAACAAAACGTTGCTCAAACGATCGAGGGCAAACACAAAGCAAACTACAAGCCGAAAAGGGAAAAACTTAAGATTTTGTCGGAAAAAAGGAGAAAGGCAGGGGCAAAACTATAGATTTAGGTAGAAACCACGAACCCACAAGACTCTAACAAGTTTGTGTGATAAATGGATCAACCTGTGCAAGTGCAACACATCAGGGACAAAAATGTGACTTGGAAGGAATTCAAGAGGCATTTTGAGAAGAAATACCTGGCGAAGAGGTATTATGATAAAAACATGAAAGATTTCTTTGAACTTAAACTGGGCAGCATGACTATTGATGAATATGAAATAATATTTCTAGAGTTGTTGAAGTATGTGCCCTTCATCGAGGATGAGATAGTGAATATTCAGAGATACCTGAGTAGGCTACCATCTTTCATCAGTGCTAAAATCCAATATGATGATCCAAAGACTCTGAAAGAAACTATAAGGAGAGAAAAATGCTTATATGATCAGAAAAAAGGAAATCCTACTTTCCAGAAGGCTTGGGACGACACGAAGAAGTTTAATAAGGAACAAAGGCAGAAGGGGAACAAGCCACCCTTTTTCAGAAATAGTCCTCAAGGACAACCATCTTTTATAGAGCATAGAATGGATAAAGTAGGTGGGAAAATTCCAAGGAAGACACCCATCCAATGTTGGGGTTGTAAATGAGACCAAAAGTATAGAGATTGTCCTCCAAAAAGTGACAAAGTGAGAGTTTTCCACAATGTACAACAAGTTGAAACATTGGAGGACATGGGAATAAGTGTTCCAAGGATCTATGCAACCCTGGACAACAAGCAAGAAGTTTTTCAATCACACATGATTGAAGTAGAAAGTATGATCAATAACCATGCCTTTAATATTTTGATAGATTCAAGAACTAGTCATAGTTACATAGATCCTAAAGTTGTGGAAAGATTGCTTTTTCCAAGAAACAAGTATGAGAAAATATTGGCTGGTACAACTCGCTACAAGAGCCAAGATAAAAGTGGTTGAACTAGTCAAATCATGTCTAGTGGACATGAATGAGCTAAGTACTAAGGAAGATTTGAACGTTCTGCCATTGGGTTCATATGATTGTCTAATTGGTATGGATTGGTTGGACCAAAACTAGACTGCCATAATAAGACATTTACTTTCATGGATGAGGAAGGGAACCCAAGAGCAGCCCAAGGAATTCCTAGGGTAGTTATTGTCTGAGAGATCTCAACAATGTCGTTGAAGAAGTGTTACAGGAAGGGTTGTCAAATATTTTCATCCCATATGGAAGAAGTGTTGGATTACTGAG
This sequence comes from Picea engelmannii, assembly GCA_009831015.1. NCBI lineage: Eukaryota > Viridiplantae > Streptophyta > Pinopsida > Pinales > Pinaceae > Picea > Picea engelmannii. The sequence continues at coordinate 119,906 of ML801783.1, forward strand.
AGGGGGGGTGAATTAGTAATCGAGCAATTTAGTCCCTTTTAACCATATAATCCAAGTGCTATATCAATGAAGCATTATTATCCAATAACTGCAGAGTAAATAAGCAATGAGCAAATGAACAATCATATACATACAAAGTACACCAATGTTTTACGTGGAAACCCAAATCGGGAAAAAACCACGGAATGCTTTTTATAATATGTCTTGAAGAATTACATTCATTGGAAGCACCAACTTCCTTTGTTTTCTAGTTGCAACTGGAAGGAGGCTCCAACCCCCTAGTTTCTCAGGCTACAACCTGAGGGAAGCTCCAACTCCCTAATTCTATGGCTACAACCAAAAGGAGGCTGCAACCCCCTATGTTCTTCGGCTACAACCGGAAGGTTGCTACAACCACTTGTCCTTTCCCCGTCCTGCCACCCTGAAGTAGAAGTAGAATGATGGAACCACTGTCACACTATCACTGTGAGATATACTGTTGTAAACCTGTACCAATAAATCTAAACCATGCATCAACCATGCATCAACCTTTACCATAAACAAGTGCATCAACCATGCACCAACCTGTAATCAACTTGTACCATAAACAAGTGCATTAACCATGCACCAACTTGTAATCAACTTGTACCATAAAAAAGTGCATCCAACCATGTGCCAAGTATGTACCAATCATGTGTC
>ML801783.1:133870-169296 GCA_009831015.1 Picea engelmannii
AAATCTCTTAAACCACTTTGATTACTTTGACCTTTTGGGGCTTCTAGATGACATATGAGGGTCCTCCAACTTCGTAAGGCCATAACTCTCAAACCATGAGGAGTTATGTGACATTATACATACCAATAAAAATGGCATGACATTTACTATCCATATAGAATAGTATTATCTGAAAATATATCATAACTCATACTGTTACCCATCAAACAAACTTGGGTCCATTACCCAAACCCGGGGTCTCCAACTTCTCATGGCCATAACTCTCTAACCGTGAGGAATTATGTGGCATTCCACATACCATCGGAAATGAAATGACAAGAAATATCCATCTAGGATATTTTCCCTGACAAATTCACTTTCCTTCATCTCATTATTCCACAATTAATCATGGGTTCTCTTACTCCACAAAGCGTCTTCCCTGGAGGGCTTTCACCATAAGGGGACCACTTTAGAGTTCATCCATATTTACTTCTTATCAACCATGACAAAACAATAATGAGTCATATTTACATAAAAAAACTATTGGGTCCATTACCCAAACCTTTGTGCTATGGGTCTTTCTACAAGGGTTGACATCAATGACAACCAATCTTAATCAACAAGAAGAACTCAAGGATAAGGGGCCAAATTTGGAGGATCATGTAGTACTGAAAGATTTTGATGATGTGTTCAAGGAGATACGAGGACTACCCCCAAAGAGAGATATTTATTTCTCTATAAATTTGATTCCTAGAGAAGCTCCAATATTAAAGATTCCTTACAGAATGAGTACACCAGAGTTGAAGGAGTCGCAAATGTAGCTTGAAGAGATATTGAAGAAGGGGTATATATGCCCAAGTGTGTCACCTTGGGGTGCCCCAGTGTTGTTCGTGAAGAAGAAATATGGGACATTGATATTTTGCATCGATTTCAGACAACTCAACAAAGTGACCATAAATAAAAAGTATCATTTATGAAGGATCGATGATCTCTTTGATAAACTAAAGGATGAAAAGATATTCTCAAAGACTGATCGCAGGTCAGGATATCATCAAGTAAGGATCAGAGATGAAGACATCATCAAGACCACCTTTAGGACAAGGTATGGTCATTATGAATTCACAGTGGTGTCATTTGGGTTATCAAATGCACCAGTTGTTTTCATGTGTTTGATGAATGGTGTTTTCCGGGAATATTTTTGTCATTTTATTTTTGGATGACATCCTTGTGTATTCCAAGTTAGAAGAAGAATATGAGCATCATTTGAGGATAACAGTGGACCCTGAAAATATTGAGGCCATTAAAGGGTGGTCAACACCTAAGAATGTGATAGAATTCAGATCTTCATGGGTCTAGTTGGATACTACAGAAGATTCATTGCTGGGTTTTCGAGAATTTCTCACCCAATCACTTCCTTGCAAAGGAAGGGGGTGAAGTTTTAGTGGACAACAGAATGTGAAAAGAGATTCCAGAAATTGAAGCAGTTGTTAACCAATGCTCCAATTCTGAGGAGTGTTGATCCAAATGAATATTTCTTGTTTTTCACAGATGCATGCAAATAAGGACTTGGTGGAATCCTCAGTTAGAACAGATTTTTGATATGTTTTGAATCCAGAAAATTGAAAGAGCGTCTCTATGCCACTCATGATTTGGAGTTGGAAGCCATAGTGCATGCCTTGAAGAAGTGAAGGCATTACCTCATGGGAAAGAGGTTTGAGGTGAGGACATACCATAATGGTCTAAAAAATGTGTTTGACTAACCAACTTTGAATGCTAGGTAGAGAAAATGGTTGGAATTCCTCTGTGAGTACGACTTTGATATTAAGCACATCAAAGGAAAGGATGATAAAGTGGTTGATGCACTCAGCAAGAGAGTTCATGAACTGCATGCTACAAGTATTAACATGTATCGAACTAATTTTTAAAAGAAAAATTTATGAGGCTGCAAAAAGTGATTTGTAGTACATGGAATTGGTAACAAAATTGCAGCAAGGTAAAATGAAACAGAAAGTTGAAGATTGTGAATTGGGGAATGATGAAATTCTCTTGTACAGGAACAAAATTTTTGTGCCCAATTCTCCTAGATTGATGAGTACGATTTTAAAAGAGATGCATAATGTACCTTATGTTGGGCACCCAGGATATCAGAAAATAGTATCAACAGCCAAGAGCCAATATTATTGGCCAGGCCTGAAGAGGGAGATTGTTGAATACATTGCTAAATGCTTGGAGTGTCAAAGGGTCAAGGATAAGAATAGACACCCAACTGGGTTGTTGCAGTCATTACCCATTCCTGAGTGGAAGTGGGAAGTGGTGACAATGGATTTCATCACCAAATTGCCCAGAACAACAAAGCAACATGATTCTATCATGGTGGTGGTGGACAAGCTTACCAAAGCTTCCCATTTCATTCCTATGAAGGTTACTCACAAGGAAACCAATGTTGTCGATATCTATCTAAGGGAAGTAGCATGCTTGCATGGCATACCCAAGACAATTGTGTCTGACAGAGACCCAAAGTTTACCTCAAAGTTTTCGAAGGGGTTATTCAAAGGGTTCAAAACAAATATGAAATTCAACACAACTTATCATCCAGAGACTGATGGGAAAACATAAAGAGTGAACCAAGTGATATAGGATATGCTAAGGATGTATGTGATGGACAAACCATATAAATGGGAAGATTATCTACACTTGGTAGAATTTTCCTAGAACAATGAGTATCAAGCATCACTGAAGATGATCCCATTTGAGGCACTTTATGGAAGAAAGTGCAACACACAAGTAAGTTGGGATAACCCAACAGACAAAGCAGTAGCTGGGCCAGAGTTGCTCAGAGAAATGGAAGAGCAAATGTTGAAGATTAAACAGGATTTAAAGGATGCCCAAGACAGGAAGAAAATATATGTTGATAAGGGCAGAACTCATAAGGAATTTAAAGTGGGTGATCATGTTTTCTTGAAGGTGAAGGTCGACAAAATTTCCCTAAAGTTGGGAAATTGTTCCAAGTTGGCAACGAGATATTGTGGGTCGTTTGAAATCCTAGAGAGGATTGGACCAGTAGCTTACATGTTTTCATTACCTACATCTATGTCTATACATAATGTATTCTATGTATCATTTCTTAAGAAATATATACTTGATGCTAATCATGTCATTGATTGGAATGTGATTTAGGTGGAGCAAGAAAGTTCTTTTCAAGTGCATCCGGTACGCATTCTAGGCCGAAAAATCAAACTACTCTGGAATCGAGCCATGGGGCTTGTAAAGGTCCAATGGACCTAGTACGATCCTCATGACGCAACTTTGGAGCATGAAGATGTTATGTGGGAAGAATACCCGCATATTTTTGAAAAATTTGAAAATCTTGTTGAAGTTATGTAAATGAATTGCACTGAGGACAGTGCAAAAATAAGGGGAGGGGATTGTAATCATGGATGATTTTAGGGGCTAAATTTCGCTCATGGGCTAATTTTCCAAGGTTTTTCCCCAAAAAAGATTCGCCATTCTAAAAATTATTCGCCCAAATTCTATAAGATAAAATTGTTTTACCTTAAAAATCGCCAAACTTTTATACAAACTATATTAAATACATAGAAATTTGAATATTTTTACAAAAATATCGCTAAACATTTATAGTTGGCATTTGAAGGATTAGTAAGATTCGCCAAGGTTTCTAAATTTCCATCCTTAAAATCATCCCTAATTGTAATACCCCAAGGTCGAGCCCCTATTGAATTGTAATCATATTTAATGATTTTTATAGGCTATTTAGCCAAGTATTTATAAGTTGGGAGGCTTATATGTTTATTAGGTCAGAGCCTAGATGTTAAGGCCAAAGAGCCTACTTTTGTATATGTAAATATGCAGATTATTAATAAAAATGCATCGCTACATGTAGACCAACCACGAAGAAAGAGTTATGGGGGACTAATCTCTAGTAGGAAGGGAAAGGGAAAGGGGGCTGAGAGGCTAGGAAAAAGGGGCTACGCTTGAGGGCTTAACCCAAGGGAATATTATAATGCATTTCCTTAATTGTTAAAAGTTTGGGAAATAAACCCAATTGGAACAAAACTCCAAGTGGAGAGGAACAAGCTCCTAGAGAGCCAAGTGTCATCCAATACTCATGAAAATTTATGTGTGGGAATTTCCAACATCGGGGGTTCGCTCTCTCACCATTCCCACTCCCTAACGAATCTCATCATTGGCGCCATTATAACCATTCTCAACATTCTGACCATTGCTTTCCATCTTTCCTCATGGGTTCTTGTTCTCACAACTCTCTCTCTCAACATTTTGAGCTTTCAATCCATCTTTCCTCATGGGTTAATTCTCACGATTCTTGTGATCCCTTGTCTAGTTCACACACACACTAAACAAAAATGCAACCAGAGCCATTTCCACCATTGTAGAACCTATGCCACCTTGAACCTTTGCAATCGTTGATCTGTATTCTTCCTTACCCTATTTTACTATTATGGCTACCTGGTTGATTTAAGAGATTAACAGAAGAAGAATATTGTCAGGCGTGTGGTTTGAAGAGGCAGGTTTCTAGGCCCATGGTTTAAGAAGCATGTTGTCAGGCATGTGAGAAACTCTCTCCAGGTGAGAGAGGTTGTTGGGGAAGTGATTTCTCCTGGAGGGAGTCCAGTACCAGCTACAGAGCTCTGAGAATTATTGATCTGACCTGTTGTTGAAGCCCTAGAAGGGAAGTGGAGTAGTCGATGGACTATGGAACAGTGAAGGTGTATATTCTCAGAGTGGGACAAGCATGTGGGGAATGAGATTTTGTGAGTTGTGGGCGTAAGTAGGCTCCTTGGAGGGAATCCTTCCTATTGCAATGTGTAGATTTCTGTAGCCTCAGCCTACTCTAGGATTTCCTTGCCCTGGGTGGAGTTTAGTCCCAGCTCAGGGGTGAACCAATGTTGATAGCTTGGAGAAATGGTGTCTAAGGCCGGGAGGTTCATGGAAGGTCTACACTCAGTTGGTGGTCTTCTCTTAAAAATATAATTACCAACTCTATGTTAATTTTACATGTTATGTTTAAATGTTGTGTTTAGGTACATGTATGAATGTTATCAGAATTGCATGTATATATTGCATGTATGTGTTTATTGTCACTTCTGCATGAATATGTGTATCAAAAGAATGTTTATGTATGTTTAAATTGCATTAGATATATATGTATATCAGAGCATGAAAGTTTCAAGTGGTATGACCCGACCTGGGTGGTTGGGTGTGTTACAATCTGGTTTACAAATAATTTGGTTTTGAAGTAGTGGTGCGTCCCCAGCCAGGGTGGTCGAGGGATGTCACACTCAGCAACATAGCCACTCTATGGTGAAATAGATAATTCTTTGGGTTTTTATAGTGAATATCAGGGGTTCAAACCCCACCCAACCCAATATATTCCCGCTGGCACGTTATTAAAATTTAAATTCATAATCGTTGACAGTTTTAACCAACGTAACTCGTTGGCACAATGGTCAGAATACTTGGTTGTTAGAATATTGGTCGAGGTATCAAGCCCCACTAACCTCGTGTTTTACATGACATATTAAATAATGAAACTTTAAATAATAAGCCTCAATCGGCATATTCGACGAGTTATATGGCATAATCAGTTATGTGGTTTTTTCATTGAGCAAAGGTTATGGGTTTGATTCCCTTCGAGCCCAACAAAATTTTATGCACTTAAGACAACTTCGTCAATTGAGGGGTGTTACGTAGAAACCTCTTGTTGGCCCACATCATCTGATTGTACACCCAATCTGTAACCTCGACTAGCCCAACCGAGGGACATTACAGTGTGAAATACTCTTAAAAGCAAAAAAAAATCTAACTAAATTAATTCATTTACAGTTAACTAATTTCCTGTAACTTTTAGCTACGAATTAAAACAGATTTAGCTATTTTCTACAACCATAAAATAGAAGCATCTATAACATGTTAATGATCAACATGAATTGTAGCTAAACTCATTACAAAAACATATAAATCATTCTCATTTACACAGAGTTCATGCACCACAATAACACATGTAAATAAATCAACAACAAGATAAAACATTTATCTTTAAACCATAATTGTGAAACCAGTTGCTTGGGACAGACGTTTCACCCAACCATAGACTGAATGTTCCAAATATAAACATCCATTCACCCCCGAGCCGAGGCTAGTAATCCAAAAAAGAAGGTGGTCTCTCACATTCCACTCATAGCTCATAAACTTAGATGAACCCATTCATATCTTCCTACATCTATTTCAATTTTTCACCATCTCTTTTCCTCTTGACCTACCCAATCCAATAAATGTACCCCTTCACTAATATCATTCCCTTGGGCATCCCATTTTTTTATCAGGGTCTCTCTAGTGTAGGTAGCTAGGAATCTCTCAGCTAGGACTCAAGGGAACTTGTTGCTAGGAAAACTACCAGCAAGCCAATAGGAAACACTTGTTGTTATAGTGAAAGTCACCTAGGAGTTCACTCTTCAGGCCTGAAAACAAGTCTCTTTAGTTTCCAGCTCCAAATAAACTCCAAGATGCTCCAGATTTCTCTATAATTTTCCCTCCATGGTTGTTGTTGGACACACCTACCACACTTAGAGGGGGGGTGAATGAGTGTGGGGATGTTTTTCCCAAAACTTCCCTCTTACACAAAAAATCCTTAGTTAACATTCAACATTTTCTCATTAGTCATTGCTATCATTTATAATCAGTTAGATGTGAATACATATCAACAACATATCATCAACAAATTATCTCCACAAGGAACACAAAGAACACAAGATGTATGTACAAATTTTCTTTTTATTATGGACTTCAATCTAGGGTTTTTTCAGCAACAACTGAATAGAGTACAACTCTACAAGACTACCATCTCTATATGCAATACTCATCTTACATTCTCAGCACCAACTGAGATGAGGCAACAATCCTCAATAGATATCAATCTGTCAACATAAACAAGTGCATCAACCATGCACCAACCTATGCCAAACAACCTGTAATCAACCCATACCATAAACAAGTGAATCCAACCATGTACCAAGTATATACCAATCATGTTTCAAATACTCATCAATATGTACCAATATCATCAACTATACACCTCATGTATGTGTCAACTCATCAACTGCTTGTCTCAACCATGACTAGTTTTGGATTAGTCAACAACCCCAACTTGAAATAATCATAACTTTGTACCTGTAATGAATAAAGAAAAGAAACTAATGCACAATTTTATTCAGTGTGTTTTGTGCAATTCCTCCAGGTGGCACTACTTGGAACCTCTCAGAAAAGGTGTTATAGCAAAAATGGCATACCTTGCTGAATTCTGGCTTATTCTAGAGAGCGACCTTGTAGAGCGTGGACCACACAAAATATCCATTGAATTGATCTGAAGATGTTACAAAACATACTACAGCATTTACCCTAACCAAAACATTTGTTCTCACTGAATTTGGATCTGTTATGAATAATTTATGATGTTTTTACCCGAAACACATGTTTTTGACTAGTTTCAGGACTAGCCACAAACCCTATTTTCCACAGAGTGTAACTCCCAAAATACAACGACCCACAAGATAATTTTTTTACCATAGATACTTGGGTATGTTTTCTCAATGGAATATCAATTTCACGGTCTGAATCATTATATAAAAAAAATTATAGTGAAAATGGTGAGATGACCTGTAAATAACATACCTTAGAAAGAATCATCAAAAGAATTTATCCTCCCTTCAATTTCAGCCCTCTTTTCTTCACCTTCCTTCTGAAATTTGGCTTAGATATCCTTGGTTACCTAATTCACCTATAGATATTCAATATTCTCAAGTGTTCCAGACCAAAAATGTTCAAGAAGCTCTCCATCAATACTCCAAAATATATTCTCACAAGAAGCTCTCCATTGATCCACAAAAGGATGATCTACAAGAGACCATTGCTATCTTATTTATACTTTCATCCTCTAGGTTACTTAACCTATTTTCCTTATTTTAGGGTTAACCCACTTCTAATTTTTCCATTAAAATTATTATTGAAATAATTTATTTTGTATTCAATTTGAATTATAATACACTCATCACTTCACTTTATTATTTATCCTTTAAAAATATCTTAAACCACTTTGACTACTTTGACCTTTTGGGGCTTCTAGATGACATATGAGGGTCCTCCAACTTCGTAAGGTCGTAACTCTCAAACCATGAGGATTTATGTTACGTTCCACATACCACCGGAAATGGAATGACAAGCACTATCCATATAGGATAGTTTCCCTAACAAATTCACTGTCCTTCATCTCATTATTACACAATTAAGCATGGGTTCTCTTACTCCGCAAAGCGTCTTCCCATGAGGGATTTCACCATAAGGGGACCACTTTGGATTTCATCCATATTTACTTCTTATTAACAATGACAAAACAATAATGAGTCATATATACATTTTTCAACAATGCATCATATACCAATGAAACCACAACGATCCATCTTCATCATGTATCAATGAAAACTCATTGATCCATCTTCATCTATGCATTCTCATCAAGGAAAATACATATTATATGGCATCAATCATCAATCAATCAATCCTTTGACATCAATCAATCACTTGACATCAATCAATCAAACCATTGGAATCAATGACAACATGATCCAACAGTTGCACCAGCTCTAAACTCTCTTTCTTGCTCTCTACTTTCTCCTCTTGCACACAAAATCAATGTGTAAAATTGTTGTCCCCCCTCATACAAATTTCCTCTTTGGATTACCTTTCTTGAATCACAGTCTTCCCCAAGATGATTTTAATCAACCCCCATGTGCCCAATAACTATGGGATGTTACTACTCACACCCACCCTCTTACATGTATTCAATGATTTGATTTGGGAACACTCAATTATAAATTGGAAGGTTCATATACAAATAACTTGTTTAGGAAAAAGGGTTGGATTAATATACATGGGTAATCCCCCCTTGGACCCCTCTTGACCATTATCCAAGAAACTACCCTCTCTTGTGGATTAATTCAACCCCCATCTCTTGTCCATATCTCCTTAGTAGTTGACATCACATTTTATTAATAAAACAAGGAAATACAATTCACATATTACATCGTTCGACCGTAGCCACATATTATATCTACATAAACATTAATTAAATTGGGTATTATACTGGGGATGTTACATTTCCCCTCCCCTAAAATTGGTCATCGTCCTTGGTGCACTCTATGTCGATAGACATATGCAAAAATTTACATCACAATACTTAGAAAATAAAATTCTTCAATTTTACAACTCCAACAACAATCCCAACCAAAATCTCATGTTCCTCTCAACTCCTCGACGCAATGAATGCACCATTCATTTATCAGGGTTAACCCAAGGGATGAAACATTCTTTTATCAAGGCTAAACCAAGGAATGATCCATTCGTTTATCAAGGTCCCCAATGTAGTTTCCTAGGACTTTGAGATGCGGTTCTAAAACTCTAGTTGCTCAAAACGGAGTCTTGCATTTTGTCTTCTTAAAAATTTAAAAAAATTTATGGGTACTATTCCCACATGTTTTCTTCATTCTCCCATGTAGCATCTGTTATCACATGAACTTTTCAGATTCTTGTGGCCAGTCATCCAAGTATTTATTTACACAGACCGCAACCATGAGCACAAAGCGCAGCACTCAGAGCGGTCTAATATGGACTCAAATCAAGCGAGTGAGCAGTTTTAGTTTTCAGCGGAGGAGGTTCCATTCGAAGTTCAGATTTGCGGCCCTCAGGTGATCAGGATCATAAAGTTGCGTGAATTTTAACGTCAAACATAGGTCCAAAGTCATGAATTCAATCCTATTCGTTGGTGCTGGGAAGGGTACATGTTGAGAGATCAACATTTAGCTAACTCACGGAGTGGAAAAGTCAAAGGGAAGAGTCGTGAGGACTCACGAAATGAAAACTCGTGAGTTGATCTAAGTCATTGGATCGAGGAAAGTTGTGGACCTTCGATATGAGGCAAGCATAGAATCAGAAATCAAGACAAGGGAGGTGAGTAGTATTTCAACTTCCTGAGACATGAAATATCGATACGATAAAGATTAGATCTGGACCGTGGATCTTATAGGAACAGGTGGAAGCCGATATGATGGTTCGCGGAAGCAACTTTTGAGAGTTTTGGAAGGATTCAAAAGAAAATAGATCTAGGTCGTCCAAACCAAAGGGGCACATGGCAGCACATAAGTGAAATCATGATTTCGCGAGTCAGAGGTTTCAACGTGGAGCAAGGCACAAGTTCCCGAAACGCGAAATCGCGAAGCACCCAGGACTTGGACCCGTGGTCACAACTCGAGGCCACATAGGAGGTGGGCCCAAGACAAAAGGTAAGCACCCAACACATGATTGGTGACTAAGGTTTTCAAGGAAGCAATCACAGTCATCAGATGCATAGCATATCCAACCATCGATCTAAATAGGGCCATTTCGCAATATCGGGTATCGGGAGATTGTATTCATGCGATGTGAAAACCCCTGAAACGCGAAATCACGATGCACCCAGGAGTTGGGCCCATGGTCGCAGCCCGAGGTCATATGGAAAGTGGGTCCAGGAGGAAAGTTTGGAACCCATAGCGTAGATCCATCCAAGGTGGAGTTCCAAGGAATAAATCGCAGTCGTCGGATGAAAAGCACATCGATCCGTCCACCTGAATTAGTCGATTTCGCAATATTGGGTATCATGACATTGTAGTCAAGTGATGTGAAGGCCCCTAAAACACAAAATCATAATGCACCCAGGAGTTGGGCCCATGTTCATGGCCCGAGGTCACATGCAGGAAAAATGTGTTGAAGGATAAGCTGGCACTGGGAGCTTTGGGAGTGAGAAGGAAAGGGTGTGAATTTCATGAGACCTGCACCAAAAGTCGAGGATGCCCATGTGATTTAAAGAATGAGACCATCATGGTTTCAAGGTGTTAGGTTAACTCGAAGGGCCGCTAGAAGCGCATGGTAGATCCTTGGGCGTTAAGCCTCATCCTGATCTTGATGAAGGTAGTTAATGAAAAAAGGAGTGGTGGTTGAAACCTAGGCTCACTCCATAAATGGAAGGTATGGAAGGTCCGACCATGGGGACTGAACTGTCAGCCCGTGGTACTCATGCGAGCAGATTTTCCTGCAAAACCCATGTTGATCTGAGCTCATGTCTAAAAAAATAATTCCTGCACCATGTGACAGAGAAGACGTAGACGGAAAGCCTTGAATGCAGGGGCCCGATTGTGCTCCTGGGTAGTGGTGAATTGTTCTAAGTATAAATATTTAGTTTTGATATTTTGTTAAGGGGGTCAAATGGTTGAGAAAAGATCCCATCTTGTAATTCTTGTGATGCTAGAGTTTTTCTTTGGTTATGTAATCGATTTGAGACTTTCAGATTAATAGAAGTCAGCCTCTTTTCATATCTTTGTAAAACTTGTGCTAAAACACTTGGGCATGGAGGATCTAGTCGAGGGTTGTTATGATGTTGTAATATAGGTTTGATTGCAGCGGTATCGTGACCGGTTTTATTCATCTTCCTTGTGATCTTTTTCCCTCTTACACTGAATGGCTCAGGCATGGAGGATCCAATCGAGTTGTTGTGGCTACATGGTGATGTAGGTTTCATTATTGTGTTGTTGTGACTGTGTTGTTTGGACATATTTCAGTGTCTGAAACTTAATCTTAAGAGTGATCTTGAGTCTTATTTTTTCTTCTCCAAGCTGCTTGAAGGCTTGATGCTCATAGCAGCCTTGTCCACCTTTCTTACTAAGTATTCCCTTTGCTCACACTTAAAATCAATTCACTGACTAAAGCTAGTTGTGGCCCTCACTTCCCTGTACATTTCCTGTCTAGTTTTGTGTTGAACATCATTCAGATTCTGAGTTTTTTCCATTGACTTCCATCCATATAAAACCAGCATCCACCTAAACTGATGGGCATTGGATTTACTTCCAATGCAATCTGGAGGTGACTTCTAGTGCTAAAATTTATGGCGTCGTTGTCGGGGATGAAAGTGAAGATATCTTCCCTGGGAGAATGACAAAGAGCTTATGATTCTGAAGGTGCATTAGATATCAGAACCATTGAATATTGTGCTTACACTTGGCAACTCCACTGAGGCAACTCCACTGTCTCAATTCCACTGTTTCAGTGTGGCTTATTCTGGCTACACCTGGTAGCCCTTAGGAGAACACAATGATCAGATCTGGTCTTTGATGGTGAACAAAGGCCATACAAACTCCTACTTCATATCATTCACCTGATGACTCCATGGTTAAAGAATCGATTGGCGACTCCACTGGTTCGAAATGGACAAAATCTTGGCTTGGAGGTTTTCTCCTTTGAATTTCTCTGGTGTTCATGGTTTTCCAAATGTTGTTCCTACTGTGGATCAATGGGTTGATTTTTTTCCCATATTTAGAGAACAAAGAGATGACAACCCTATTGAGTATCTCCGTGATTTTCATGAACTCATGCATCAGTGGGAGATACATCAGGAGGATGTTGTTGTATCGATCCTTGCTCCCTTCTAGCATCTCCTCCCTGAGAGAGTTTCATGCAGCTTTCAATACTCAATGTCAAAATTTTTATTCCTCTGAGTTAATTCATCATAGCTATTGTGAGGAATATAGAGATGGTGTTCAGGACATATTTTTTTCTTCCAAAAGCTATGAGGATGAGGGGTATACCTTGGAGGAGTTGATAAATATGGTAAAATCACTTTCTGCAAGAATGGAAAAATTGGAGACAGATCGTGCTTGTTGCTCTTATGAAGGAGGTGTAGAGGATATTTCGGTCCTTGAAATGGATGTTTTGGGCAGCCCTACTTATGATGAAGAAGTTATTTCAAACACTGACCAAGAGAAACCAACTTTTGATGAATATCCCAATGAAGAAGAGGAAGATCCATAGGGACAAATTATCTCTTTTCCAGAGCCTATCAGTGAGAAACCATCGCCCGAAACCATTCATCTTGTATCGACTGTTCACCCACATGTGCTTACCATAGATATTCATCCCTGTGTGAGCAACTGTGGAGCAGATCGGGCTGTCTGTTACAAATTTTCTGGATTTTTCCTCTCATTCTATGAGCCTCTCAGCGAGTACTTGGAGTGGCATTTCCTTCATATCTTGGAGCTGACCAACTTGATCTCAACTTCATCCTTTGGAGATAAACTTAAGGATGCAACCATTTTTCTATCACGATTACATTATCTGTTATTGATCATTGATAGAGTAAAAGAGCTTCTAGTTAGGAAGCCACTTGAATGGCTATGGTGGAATTTTTCTTTCACCTAACGCTTTGTAAAAATCGGTTAGTCTAGTAATGTACATAAATAAGCTCCTCCTGGAGCCCATGTGTTTTGTTTTCATTTTTAGAATTGTGTGCTTGTTGGATTTTATTTCTTACCAGGATATTTTTTGAGTAGGACTCCATAACCCAATAGCTAAGGCACTAGAGTTGCGTGTTTTTGGCAGCTCGCAGGGAGCATGCCATCCCCTGTGGAGCCAAATGTTATCACATGAACTTGTCAAAGTCCTATAGCCAGTCGTCCAAGTATTTATTTACACATGCCATGTCCATGAGCACAAAGCGCAACACTTAGAGCGGTCTAATATGGACTCAAATTAAGCGAGCGAGTAGCTTCAATTTTCAGCAGAGGAGGTTCCATTCGAAGTTCAGATTTGTGAACCTCAAGTGATCGGGATCATAAAGTTGCATGAATTTTAACATTAGATAGAGGTCTGAAGTCGTGAGGTCAATCCTAATCGTTGGTGCTGGGAAGGGTAGGTGGCAATAGATTAACATTTTGTTGACTCATGAAGTGGAAAAGTCAAGGGCAGAGTCACGAGGACTCGCGAAATGTGAACTCGTGAGTTGATCTAAGTCCTTGGATCGAGGAAAGTCGTGGACCATTGATCTGAGGCGAGTGTAGAATCAGAAATCAAGAGAAGGGAGGTGAGTAGTCTTTCAACTTCTCGAGACGCGAAATATCGATACGATGAAGATTAGATCTGGACCATGGATCTTATAGGGACAGGTGGTAGTTGATCTGATGGTTCGCAGAAGTGACTTTCGATATTTTTGGAAGGATTCAAAAGAAAATAGATCTGGGTCATCCAAACCAGAGGGGCACGTGGCAGCAGATAAGCAAAATCGTGATTTTGCGAGTCAGAGGTTTCAGCATGGAGCAAGGCGCAAGTTCCTAAAATGCGAAATCGCAAAGCACCTAGGAGTTGGGCTCGTGGTCACAGCCCGAGGCCACATATGAGGTGGGCCCAAGAAAAAAGGTACCCAACGCATGATTGGTGACCCAAGTTTTCAAGGAAGCAATCATGGTCGTCAAATGCATAACATATCTGACCGTTGATCTGAATAGGGTCATTTCACAATATCGGGTATCAAGAGATTGTAGTCATGCGATGTGAAAACCCCCAAAACGCTAAATCGCGATGCACCCAGGAGTTGGGCCCATGGTCGCACCCCGAGGTCATATGGAAAGTGGGTCTAGGAGGAAAGGTTGGCACCCATAAGGTAGATTCGGCCAAGGTGGATTTCTGAGGAAGAAATTGCAATCATTAGATGCAAAGCAAATCCAATCGTCCATCTGAGTTAGTCAAATTTGCAATATTGGGTATCGAGAGATTTTAGTCAAGTGATGTGAAGGCCCCTGAAACGTGAAATTGTGATGCACCCAGGATTTGGGCCCATGGTCATGGCCCGAGGTCACATGCAGGAAAAATGCAGTGAAGAAGAAGCTGGCACCAGGAACTTTGGGAGTGCGAAGGAAAGGGTGTGGATTTCATGATACCTGCACCAAAAGATGAGGATGCCCGTGTGAGTTAAAGAATGATACCATCATGGTTTCAAGGTGTTGAGTTGACTTGAAGGGCCACTAGAAGTGCACGTTAGATCCCTAGGTGTTAAGCCTCGTCCTGATCCCGATGAAGGTAGTTAATGAAAAAAGGATTGGTGGTTGAAACCTCAGATCACTCCATAAATGGAAGGTATGGAAGGTTTGGCCATGGGGACTGAACCATCAGCCCATGGTACTCCTTCAAGCAGATTTTCATGCAAAACCCATGTTGATCTGAGCTCGCGCATGACAGAATAATGTTTGCACCGTCTAACAGAGAAGACACAGACGGAAAGCCTTGAATGCAGGGGCCTAATCGTGCTCCTGGTAGTGGTGAATTGTTCTGAGTATAAATAGTTAGTTTTGATATTTTTTTAAGGGGGTGAAATGGTTGAGCATAGCTCCCATATTGTAATGCTCATGATTCCAGAGTTGCTCTCTGGTTATGTAATCGATTTGAGACTTTCAAATTAACAGAAGTCAGCATTTTTTCATCTCTTTGTAAAAACTATGCTAAAACACTCGGGCATGGAGGATCCATTCAAGGATTGTTATGTTGTTGTAATGTAGGCTTGATTGCAGTAGTATCGTGACTGGTTTTAGTCATCTTCCTTGTGATATGTTTCCCTCTTACACTGAATGGCTCGAGCATGGAGGATCCAGTCGAGTTGTTGTAGATGCATGGTGATGTATGTTTGATCATTGTGTTGTTTTGACTGTGTTGTTTGGATATATTTCAGTGTCTGAAACTTGAGCTTAAGAGTGATCTTGAGTCTGATTTTTTATTCTCCAAGTTGCTTCAAGGCATGATGCTCATAGAAGCCTTGTCCACCTTTCTTACTAAGTCTTCCCTCTGCTCACACTTAAACTCAATTCACTAACTAAAGTTAGTTGTGGCCCTCACTTCCCTGAACATTTCCTGTCCAGTTCTATGTTGAACGCCATTCAGATTCTGAGTTTTGTCCATTGACCTCCATCCATATAAAAATAACATCCACCTAAATTGATCGGTACTAGGCTTACCTCCAATGCAATCTGGAGGTGACTTCTAGTGCTAACAACATCTTTAAGACCGTAACAGGTCCATTGAACCTTTACCAAACCTATGGATTTGTTCCTGAGCACTTTGAATTTCTGGTCCAAGATGTGCACTGGTTCCACCCGAAAATCCCCTTCATGCTCCACCTAGATCACATTCCAATCAATTATGTGGTTAGGTTCAGGCACATATTTCTTTAATAATGACAAAAAAAATACATTATGCACTCTCATGGATGCAGACAATGATAGAATGTATGCAACTGACCCTATCTTTTCTAATATTTTAAAAGGTCCACAATATCGTGTTGCCAACTTTGGGAAACTTTCTAATCTTAGTGAACTTATCTTTGTCTTCACTTTTAATAACACATGTTCCTTCTCTTTAAAATATCTAAACACTATATTACCATTTGCATAAATTTTTCTTCCTATCTTGGGAAGCCTTTAAATTCTTTTTTATCTTTTCCATTTGCTCTTCCATTTTCTTTAACGATTTTGGCCCAACAACTGCTTTTTCTGTTGGATTATCCCAACTCACTGGTGTGTTACATTTTCTTCCATACAATGCTTCAAATGGACTCATTTTCAATGAGGTATGATAGCCATTTTTGTAAGAAAACTCAACCAAATGAATACATTACTCCCACTTTGATGGTTGATCCATCACATATATTTTAAGCACGCTCTCAATTATTTTTTTGGTCCTCTATGTTTTCCCATCTGACTCCAGGTGATATGTTGTACTAAGATTTATATTTGTTCCAAAATACTTGAACAAAATTTTCCAAAAATTGGAAGTAAACTTTGGATCTATATCTAAAAACATTTCCTTAGGCACTCCATGTAGCCTGGCAACTTCTCTCATATATATTTCTACAATATTTTTTGTCTTGTGTGTAGTATTTAGTGGAATAAAATGTGTTTCCTTAGTCAATTTATCCACCACCACCATGATAGAATCATGTTTCTTCACTGTTCTGGGCAACTTTGTAATAAAATCAATTGTAACTACTTCCCACAGGAATGGAAAATGGTTGTAGAAAACCTGTTGGGTTCATATGTTCAGTCTTCACTTTTTGACACTCTAGACATATATCTATGTAATTAGCCACTTCCTTTTTCATTCCCAACCAAAAGTATTGGCTTCTTATAACTGCAATTGTTTTCTAATATCCTAGGTGCCCGACATATGGCACAATGTGCATTTCCTTCAACACTGCATTTTTCATCTCATTGGAATTTGACACATATACCTTACCTTTGTACATGAGAATTTCATCTTCTTTTATCTCATAAGAATTAAATCTCTACTAAAAATTACTTTGTTGTAATATCTCTTTTTATTTTTAAATAATGTTGATCTGAATTTGTTGCTGCAATAATTTGATATTTTAGATATGTATTATACATGCCGATGGTTTTGATATGCACTTCATGAGCTCTCATGCTGAGTGCATCAACCACTTGATTTTCCTTGCCTTTTATATGCTTAATTTCAAAGTCATATTCGCTCAAAAATTGCAATCATCTAGTTTGTCTAGAATTTAGTGTTGGTTGTCCAAACAAATATTTCATACCACAGTGATCTGTCCTTAGCTCGAATTGTTTACCCATAAGGTAATGTCTCCACATTTTTAATGCGTGTACAATTGTTGCTAACTCTAGATCATGGGTAGTATAACTTATTTCATGCTCTTTTAATTTTCTAGACTCATAGCATACCGCGTGATCCTTTTGACTGAGGACTTCACCAATCCCTTCTTTGCATGCATCAATGCATACAAAAAAATGTTCATTCAAATCTGCAATCTTTAGCATTGGCACACTTGTCAATATTACCTTCAATTTTTGAAAACTCTCTTCACACTTGGGTGTCATTCAAATTCTAGTCCCTTCCTTTGCAAATAAGTGATTGGACTTGCAATTTTTTAGAATCCTTTTATGAATCTTCAGTAATAACGGAAAAGACCCATAAATGATCTAACCTCTTTCTCATTCTTTGGAACTTTCCATCCTCTAATGGTCTCTATCTTCTCAGGATCCGATGCCATCCCATATGTTGAAATGATATGCCTCAAGTAGTGAATCTCATTTTGGTAAAATATGCACTTACTTAGCTTAGCATACAATTTATGCTCTCTTAGAACTTGCAACACCATTCTTAAATGTTGTTCATGTTCCTCTTCTGACTTAGAATAGATGAATATGTCATCAAAGAACACAATTAAAAACTTGTCAAGGTACTCCCTGAACACTCCATTCATCAAACACATAAAGACTGATGGGGAATTTGATAGTCCAAATGGAATTATCATGAATTCATAATGTACATTCCTTGTCCTGAATGTTTTATTGCAGATGTCTTCCTCTTTTATCCTTACTTGATGGTAACCTGACCTCAAGTCAATCTTGGAAAAGATCCTTGCACCTTTTAGCTGATCAAACAAATCATCAATTCTTGGTAAAGGATACTTGTTATTTATGGTGACCTTGTTTATCTTTTTGAAATCAATACAAAACCTTAAGGTTTTGTCTTTCTTCTTTACAAAAAGAACTGGGGCTCCCCAAGGTGACACACTTGGGTGTATATACCCCTTCTTTAACAATTCTTCAAGTTTCATTTGAAACTCCTTTAATTATGTTGTGCCCATTCTATAAGGTGTCTTGGACACCAGGGCATCTCCTGGCACCAAATCAATAGAGAAATCAATGTCTCTCTTTGGTGGCAATCCCATAATTTCTCTAAAACATATTCAAAATCCTTTAAGACCAGATGGCCTTCAATGTTTTCCACTTTATATTAGTTTCCTCTTCCATGTGGGCTGCAAAAATATGTCATCCCTTCCTGAAACTCTTCTTTAATTGCATAGTTGAAATCTCTCTAACAGCTACAACTCTTGGAATGCCTATAATCTTGCATTTCTACCCTTCTACATTGCTACATCTGATTGTCTTGTTGTATATTTTCATTTTAAAAGGACAATAACCCACTTAGAAACCTTTGGATTTTGACCTTCTCATCCTTGATGAAATCAACATACTTCAACAATTCAAAGAACCTCTTCTCATATTCCTCCATTATCATGGTTACCTGTTGAAATTACTAAGACAACTGAGAGGGGGGGGGGTGAATCAGTTGTCACTGTTCTTAAACAATTTTAACAATTAAACCATTTTTAATCTTTCTCCAAGTTACCATCAATATTATACTACATATGGACAACATAAATAATAGCATCACTCACACATAAGATATACACAAAGATAGATTTTCATGAGGAAACCCATAAATGGAAAAAAACTCTTCTTCTTTGAAATTATAGGCAGTCTATTAAGTTTTGTACATCATCTATAATTGATCACCAAATCAATGTGAGGCTACTACCTCTGTTTTACAAGCTGCTACTTGCTGAGAGCACCAACTCTCTTGTTTATCTAGAACCCACTAGAAGGAAGCACCGACTTCCTGGTTTCTCTAGCACCCACTAGAAGGAGGCAACAACTCCCTAAGTGTTATAGCACCAACTGGATGGAAGAACCAACTTCCAGTCACACAGGCACCAACCTATAATACAGAGAACAATAGTTCTCCCTTACACCACCCTACCACCCTAGTTTCCCTGGCTGTAACCAGATGGAAGCTACAACTCCCTGTGTTCAAGCACCCACTTGAACCTTTGAGGACAATAGTCCTCCCTAGCACCTCCCTACCACCCTTATTACAATTAAATGATTGAATAACCAACAATATTGATAAATCAATTCTTACCACTTCTTCACTGTTCTGCAATTCTTCTCTGCTACACTATTCTTCTGCTCTGTTCATACTTGGCTTGACTTGCTATCTCTTTCTATCTGTTATTTCTCTATCCTTCTTATGCTTTTTGATATGTGCACATTCTTCTCTCTTCCCCTTTTCTCTTATGTTCAGCTTATGTTCCTTATCTTTGAGCTTTCTTCACACTACGCATATTGTAGTTTTACCTTTCTACAGTTCAACTCATTTTTCAGTCAGAACAACTAACTTAGCACAGTCGTCTCATATGTTCTTTTATTCACACACCTCTCAGCAACTGAATCGCCAACCGATCAAGAATCATGAATCAATTTTGCTAATTGAATCGTAACTGATCAATTAATTGCGAGGTGAAACAGTAGCCTTGCGATCATATTCAAATTCACCTGCACCGTTGGATTAAATGATGGGTCTCGTGCTTACTCCATATGCCCACTGGCTGTGACCACGGGCCTAATCAAAATGCCTTTCGCATTTCGGCATTTCGGCAATTCTTGTGATGAGATATCTTGATGCTCCATGTCGCGATCCCCGAAACTCCAAAAAAAGAGCTTAGCTGGACTAGCTTTGATCATTTCGACATTTCTCATTTTGGCATTTCGCGATTTCGCATGTCGCAAATTCCTGATGTGAGGCATCTCTACTCTCCAAGTCACGATCTCCGAAATGGAGTTTATTTGTTAGCACCTTTCTCAATTTCGCATTTCGGCATTTCTCAATTTTGCATGTCGCGAGTTCGAGAGGTTAGAGAACCCCGTTTCTTTGACTTTCCAGTCAGCGAAATGACGATCTTTCGCCATGTGTCCTATGGCCCCAACGGTCCAGATCTTATCATGATTTTGAAACTTCACGGGTCTTCGTCGTGTCTGATCAATGGTCCAAATCAATCCTTGATCCGACGGCTAGGATTATTTCGCGAATTCATGAGTCTTTGTTGTGCCTGATTTGGGATTTCGACGATTCGCATTTCGCGACTTCAGGACTCCTATGGTGAAGTGTTTCTACACTTCCAACTCCCGGTATCCGAAACTTTGATTTTTCAGTCTGCGAAACTCAGAAATGGTGTTTGCCTATTTTAGGATTTCGGCGTTTCACATTTCGCGACTTCGAGACTCCTGTGGTGAAGTGTTTCTACACTTCCAACTCCTGGTATCCAAAACTCCAACTTTCTGGTATGCGAACTCCGAAATGGAGTGTGCCTATTTCAGGATTTCGGTGTTTCACATTTCACGACTTCAGGACTCCTGTGGTGAAGTGTTTCTACACTTCCGACTCCCGGTATCCGAAACTCTGATTTTGTGGTCTACGAAATTCCGAAAAGTAGTCTTTGACATGCTCTGATCTTTCACATTTTGGTATTTTTTTCCATGCGATCATCGTTGCACTTCTGGTCTTTCCACTTTCTCTTGTTCATCATCGTCGGGCTGAGCTTGCCATCAATGAAAAACAAAAAATCTTCCTTTTGTCTGCTCGTAATAAATATGCCAACAATATCCCCCTTTGGCATTGATGGAAACCTTGAAGAACATCCAACTATACCATTGTAGCATCCTTGAAATTACTAAATAACATCCAACTATACCACTGTAGCATCCTTGAAATTACTAAAGAACATCCAACTATACCACTGTAGCATCCTTGACTATAGCATCTTTGAAATTACTACACTTTCTCCCCCTTTGACATCAATGTCAAAGAAGAAACACGCTCCCCCTGAGTTGTTGCAGAACATACTCCCCCTATCAACTATGAGTAATTTAGAAATACAACAGATATTCAATTAGGACTCCCCCTGACCAGATGAACATATTAGACGAAAGAAGTTATAACCCCCAACTTTTGACGAAGATATCCAAAAGGGGTCGCGACTAACGGTTTAATAAAGATATCAGCTATATGTTCTGTGGAAGGGATATAATTCAGCTGAACAACTCTGTTTGTAACTTGTTCTCTGAGAAAATGGTATTTTATTGGGATATGCTTAGTCTTGGAATGAAGAACAGGATTCTTGGAGACACTAATGGCACTAGTGTTATCACAGTGAATTGTAATCGGATCAGTATAGTTTACCTTCAAATCTGCAAGAGTTTGTATCATCCATAAAATCTGAGTGCAGCAAGTAGCAGCAACAATGTACTCTGCTTCTGTAGTTGATAAGGAAATAGATCCTTGCTTTTTACTAAGCCATGCTACTAATGATTCACCCAGGAAGAATGCTCCTCCACTGGTGCTTTTTCTCTCATCAACACAGTTTGCCCAATCTGCATCTGAATAAGCAGTTAACTGAAGATTCTGATTTCTGGGATACCACAGACCATAAGTCATTGTTCCCTTCAAGTATTTGAATATTCTTGTGACAACTACCAAATGAATTTGTTTAGGAGAAGGCTGATAACGACCTACCATTCCAACAACTTGCATTATATCAGGATGGGATGTTGTGATGTACAGAAGACTGCCTATCATTGAGTGATATATCCTTTGATCAAAATCCGGTGAAATGTCATCTTTACTGAGCTTGCAACCAACCACCATAGGTGTACTAACAAGAGAGGAATCCTTCATCTGAAATTTCTTCAACATCTCTTTCAAATATTTTTCTTGAGATATAAAAATTCCTGCAGAACTATGTTTTACTTGTAAGCCAAGAAAATATGATAGTTCTCCTATCATGGACATCTCAAATTTTGTTTGCATAGAGTTAGAAAACCACTGGACACATGATTCATTAGTGCACCCAAAAATAATATCATCTACATAAACCAAAACAACTAGTAAATTATCACCTTCAGACTTAATGTAGAGATTGCTATCAACAGTACCTTTCTTGAACCCTTTGTTTTGGAAAAATTTGTCCAGTCTATAATACCAAGCTCGTGGTGCTTGTTTCAGTCCATATAAGGCCTTCTTCGGCTTGAAAACATAATTAGGATTATCTTCTAATGAGAATCCTTCAGGTTGTTCCATATATACTTCTTCCTCTAGATCTCCATTAAGAAATGATGACTCAACATCCATTTGATAAACTTTAAATTTCTTATGACATGAATAAGCAAGAAACATTCCGATGGCTTCCAATCTTGCCACTGGTGCAAAATTTTCATCAAAGTCCTGACCTTCAACTTGTGCATACCCTTTATAGACCAATCTATCTTTATTTCTAATAACTTGTCATTTTTCATTCATTTTATTCTTTAACACCGATTTGGAACCTATTACATTTTTATCTTCAGGTCTAGCGACAAGCTCCTAAGTATTGTTCTTCTCAATCTGATCAAGCTCGTCATTCATTGCTTTAACCCAATCATCATGTTGGATGGCTTCATCAAATTTTTTAGGTTCAGTCATAGATAAGAAAGCAACATGAGATTGTTTTGAGTCTTTAATCAATTTCCTTCTTGTCTGAACTCCTTTATTTATATCTCAAATTATCTAATTTTTAGGATGATTCTTTTTAACAATTCTGAGAGGTGATTTTGCTTCTTTCTGCTGATTTGTGTCAGCCTAAGTATTCATATCTTCATATGATTCATATTCTTCCCTTTCTTATCCTTGGACCCGTTCAACTTCATCTTCAACTATATCTTTTGTGCTTGGTTCAACACTGCTTACATTTCTGATCGAAATTTCTTCATCAACTTTTATGTCTATACAATCAACCAGTTTATGCAATCTCTTATTGTAACATCTGTACCCTTTACTATTTGTAGCATAACCCAAGAAGATACCTTCATCAGCCCTGCCATCATATTTGACAATATTTGCATCATTGTTCTTGATATAACATTTACTCCCAAAGACTTTAAAATGCTTGATTGAAGCAAGTCTTCCAAACCATAGTTCATAAGGAGTCTTGTCACTGTGTGGCCTGAGATGAGCTTTGTTAAGGATATGAATAGTTGTATGAATTGTTTCTACCCAATATATCTAAGGTATGTTCCCTTCATTCATCATTGATCTTGCCATTTGTTGTACTGATCTATTATGCCTCTCAGCAACTCCATTTTGCTATGGAGTCCTTGGAATTGTGTGCTCTCTTTTGATCTCATGTTTATCACAGAACTCTTTGAAGTTCCATGAACTAAACTCTCCTCCTCTATCAGACCTTACTACATTTAATATTTTTCTTGTTTGATTCTCATTTAGAGCCTTAAACACTTTGAATTTTTCAAATGCTTCAGATTTTTCCTTCAAAAAGGCAACCCATGTTAGTCTAGAATAATCATCAATAATCAACATAAAATAATTTTCTTTTCCTGTACCTTCTTTCCTTGATGGTCCACATAAATCCATATGTACTAACTGGAGAGGTTTTTCTGTTGAAGGAAAGTTTTTAGATTTGAACTGAGTGCGAGTAAGCTTTCCTATCTGACAGGGTTTACAAACAGAGTTGTATGGCTTTGATATCTTCGGAAGATCTTTTACTACCCCATTGTTTCTGATCTTGATTATGTGATCAAATTTAGGTGTCCAGGTCTCCTATGCCACAACCAACTTTCATCATACTTTCTTAAGTGGCATTCTTCTTTTTCTTCTTTTAACACATAGACATTGTTTTCTGTTCTTATCCCTTTTGCAACTAGTTGTCATGAATTCACAGATTTTATTCTACAGTCTTTAGAGGTAAAAACAACTTCACATCCTTGGTCATAGACTTGACTGACACTAATAAGATTATGTTTTAGACCTTCTACAAACAACACATATTGAGATTTCCCTTTGCCATTACTCAAACTTACCATTCCTTTACCTTTTATTTTTCCAGGTGCATCATTTCCAAAAGTTACATTCTCTGATTTTCTTTCACTTAGAGTTAGAAACTTAATTTTGTCTCTAGTCATATGTTTGGAACATCCACTCTCAATATACCAGGGATTCTTTTGTCTTTGGGATGATAACACTAGTCCACACTTGTCATCTGATTTCTTCTTCCAAACCTTGACATTTTCAGCAGTGGGGATCAAATCTGGCTTATAATTCCTTAAGTGACAGTCTGCAGCTTTATGTCCATAATTATGGCAATTGTAACATTCTGGTTCACTGAATAACAGATCATAATGATTGTTATACTCATAATTATTGTTATGTTTCACCTATGTCCTTCTCCCAGTCATTACATGATTTATAGTCTGTGATTGTTTGTTGCTTGGTTGTCTCAATATTTGTAGTGGCAAATAATTATTCCTTGAAAAACTTGATTGCTCATATCTAAATCTTAAAGAACAATTTATAGCTTTGTGACCAAAATTAGAGCAGAAAAAACAATAACCATAGAAAAAACCTTTGTACCTTGAAAAAGTCTATTTTCTTTGAGGAGATCGATTTCTTTCATGCCGATAATCTCTCTGATCTACAGATTCGGTTCTTGTACGTTTTCTTTCATTCCTTCTTGGTGGCTGATTTTCTTTCTTTGTTTCTGCAGAGTGACTGTTGTCAATGTTTGAGGATTTGACAAACTTGATAGGTTCTGTATTACTTGGATGATCACTACTTGATCCTTCTTCATACCCCAATCCAGCTTTCAACTTTGGGTTTCTTTGCTGATTTAGAATGGAGGTTAATCCTTCTGAGGCTTTAATACTTGACAGATTTTGGTGATACAATCCATTAAACTTCTCCATTTCTTTTATGGTTTTTACTATCTCTTCTTCTAAGGCTTCACATCTCGCTTTCTTCTATGACAACTGTTGCTTCAGTATGTCTTCTATTTTCTTTGCCTCCTCTAATTCCACTTTCAGCAGAGAAAAGTCCTCATCAGGTTGTTTACTGTCTTTTTCGAACTGTATCAGCAATTGTTTTTGCTTTCTGTTCTTAATTCTGAGTCTGTCAATCTCTTCCAGTGCACTGATCAGTTCTCCTTCCATATCAACCACAACTTCTTCATTATTATCATCACTGCCTATGATTTTATTATCATAATCCTCTTCGTCCATAAGCATGAAGTCATTTACCTTATCTTCACAGGAAGAGTCACTATCAGTGTCTTCTGAGGAATTGTCATTATTTGCACACAAACTTTTCTTCTTACTATATTTCTTGAATTTGTACTTCTTTTCATCATCAGAGTTCTAGTACTTTTTATGATGAGGACACTTAGATGCAAAATGACGTATCTTACCACAGTTAAAGCATTTGAAGGGAAACTTGCCTTGATATTTTCCTGATCCTTTCTTTAACCTTCTCACAAATTTTTCCTCAATATCATCTAATTCTGAATCAGTATTCTTGTCTGCTTTAAACAATGCTTCTCTAGTAATGGATTTATCTTTGTTAATTCTCATTTTATATGCAGTTAAAGTTCCTATAAGTTGATCAATGGACAGAGTTTTAAGATCATTTAGTTCTTCTATTGCAAAGACTTTTGGATTAAATTTATCAAGCAGAGATCTTAAAATCTTCTGAACTATGAGTGATTATTCAAACTTCTCACCAAGACCCTTCACGGCATTTACAAGTTCTTCAACTCTTAAAAAATACTTGATAACTGTTTCATCTTCATTCATCTTTAGTTGTTCAAACTTCAACCTAAATGTTTGAAGTTTGGCATCTTTTACTTTCTCATTTCCTTCATAGTTGCTAATAAGTTTATCCCACGTTTCTTTGGCAGTTTGAAGATGCATCACCTTTACAAACTCAGCTTCTGCAATTCCATTCAAGCTAGCATTCACTCCCTTATCATTAAAGCTAAATTCTAACTTATCATCCTTGGAAGCTAGCACAACAGGCTTTATGTGTCCAGTCTCTACTACATCCCAAACATCAACACCTAAGGCCATTAGGTATGTTCTCATTCTAACCTTCTAAAAGGAAAAATTTGTTCCATCAAACAGAGGAGTCTTACTGGCTGAAGTCCCTTCATGACTTGTCATGTTTAAGATTACAGATCTAACTTTAAATAAAAGGAACCCGCTCTGATACTAATTGTTGAAATTACTAAGACAACTGAGAGGGGGGGGGTGAATCAGTTGTCACTGTTCTTAAACAATTTTAACAATTAAACCATTTTTAATCTTTCTCCAAGTGACCATCAATATTATACTACATATGGAAAACATAAATAATAGCATCACTCACACATCAGATATACACAGAGACAGATTTTCACGAGGAAAACCATAAAGGGAGAAAACCTCTTCTTCTTCGAAATGATAGGCAATCTTTTAAGTTCTGTACATCATCTATAATTGAGCACCAACTCAATGTGAGGCTACTACCTCTGTTTTACAAGCTGCTACTTGCTGAGAGCACCAACTCTCTTGTTTCTCTAGCACCCACTAGAAGGAAGCACTGACTCCCTGGTTTCTCTAGCACCCACTAGAAGGAGGCAACAACTCCCTAAGTGTTCCAACACCAACTGGATGAAAGCACCAACTTCTAGTCACACAGGCACCAACCTGTATTATAGAGAACAACAGTTCTCCCTTGCACCACCCTGCCACCCTGGTTTCTCTGGCTACAACCAGATGGAAGCTACAACTCCCTATGTTCAAGCACCCACTTGAACCTTTGAGGACAATAGTCCTCCCTAGCACCTCCCTACCACCCTTATTACAAATAAATAATTGAATAACCAACAATACTGATAAATCAATTCTTACCACTTCTTTATTGTTCTGCAATTCTTCTCTGCTACACTATTCTTATACTCTATTCATACTTGGCTTGACTTGTTGTCTCTTTCTATATGTTCTTTCTCTGTCCTTCTTATGCTTTTTTATATGTTCACACTCTTCTCTCTTCCCATTTTCTCTTATGTTCAACTTTTGTTCCTTATCTCTGAGCTTTCTTCACACTGTGCATACTGTAGTTTTACCTTTCTACAATTCAACTCATTTTTCAGTCAGAACAGCCAACTTAGCATAGTCATCTCATATGTTATTTATTCACACACCCCTCAGCAACTGAATCACCAACCGATCAAGAATCATGAATCAATTTTTCTAATTGAATCGTAACTGATCAATTAACTGTGAGGTGAAACAGTAGCCCTGCGATCATATTCAAATTCACCTGTACCGTTGGATTAAATGATGGGTCTCACGCTTACTCCATATGCCCACTGGTTGTGACCACGGGCCTAATCAAAATTCCTTTCGCATCTCGGCATTTCGACAATTCTTGTGATGAGATATCTTGACGCTCCATGTCGCGATCCCCAAAACTCCAAAAAAAGAGCTTACTTGGACTAGCTTCGATCATTTCGGCATTTCGCGATTTCGCATGTCACGAATTCCTGATGCGAAGCATCTCAACTCTCCAAGTCGCGATCTCCGAAATGGAGTTTAGTTGTTAGTGCCTTTCGCAATTTTTCATTTCGGCATTTCACGATTTCGCATGTCGCGAGTTCAAGAGGTTAGAGAACCCCGTTTCTTTGACTTTCCAGTCAACGAAATGATGATCTTTCGCCATGTTTCCTATGGCCCCAACGGTCCAAATATTATCATGATTTTGAAACTTCACGGGTCTTCGTCATGTCTGATCAATGGTCCAGATCAATCCTCGATCCGACGACTAGTATTATTTCATGAATTCACGAGTCTTCATTGTGCTTGATTCAGGATTTTGGCGTTTCACATTTCACGACTTCGGGACTCCTGTGGTGAAGTTTTTCTACACTTCCAACTCCCGGTATACAAAACTCCGATTTTTTGGTCTGCGAAACTCCAAAATGGAGTGTTCTTGTTTCATGATTTTAGCGTTTCACATTTCGCGACTTCGGGACTCCTGTGGTGAAGTGTTTCTACACTTCCAATTCTCGGTATCCGAAACTCTGATTTTTCGGTCTGCGAAACTCTGAAATGGAGTGTGTCTGTTTTGGGATTTCGGCGTTTCGCGACTTCGAGACTCATATGGTGAAGTGTTTCTATAATTCCAACTCCTAGTATCCAAAACTCTGATTTTTCGGTCTACGAAACTCCGAAAAGGAGTCTTTTACATGCTCTGATCTTTTGCATTTCGGTATTTTCTGCCATGCGATCATAGTTGCGTTGATGGTCTTTCCACTTTCTCTTGTTCATCATCGTCGGGCTGAGCTTGCCATCAATGACAAACAAAAACTTTTCCTTCTATCTTCCCGTAATAAATATGCCAACATTACCAACTTAAGTTCAAAGAACTCTTTCATCTTTCTTTCATAGTAATGCTCGAAAAAATATTTCTCTTGGAAATATCCTTTGAACTACCTCCAAGATATTCTTTTCTCATCAAGGTTATTGGCTTGCTTGATTTGATCCCACCACATGGTTTACTTCCCTTGCAAGTGGTGGGTGGAAATTCTAGATTCTACCTGGGAGGGGTAATCAACCAGTTGGAAATATTTCTTCATTTCCAACAGCCAGACCCCTGCCTCTTCTCCTTTCTTGTGTTCACCATTGAAAGTAGGTGGCTTGATTTTTCTAAGTTCACCTTGCAATATGTCTTCCTCAGGCCTTCTCCTTTGCCTTCTAACATGAGACACACTTGGTTTTCTCCCTGGTCCTGAACTTTCATGATTCCCTCTAGTGGACTTCTTTAGAGAATGATGGTTCCTTCTCATGCTTCTTGACTATCTATCATTTCCACGATCATCTATTTTTCTATGGGATCTAGATGTTGAAACTTGTTTAGCACTAGTTTCTTACTTGGTGCCAAAATATTTTTTTACTTTCTTGTGCAACATATTCAAACTTTGAATTATCTCTTCCTGAGCCTTCATTATTATTTCATTATCATCCATGTAGCTTTGCACTTCCTTATGCAGGCTTTTCATAGTTACATGCTCCTGCCTTTCTCTTCTCTCATTTGACTATGTCTCAGCATTTCCCATGCTAACATGTAGACCTATGATCTCTTCCTAATGGATGTAAGATCCTTGAGCATATTCCATAACTCCATTCCTCATATAATAACCAAAGTTGCTTTCCTATACCTCTAATTCTGCAAGAAATGTGCATGCAATAATTACTGTTAGAATGATGCATAGTATAAAACATGTTTTCCATTAGAAACGGGTTATTTCTTCATCAATTTATGGAGTAAATAATGCACCAAATAAAAATTATGATTCCTTATATGTATTCCTCTCTAAAAACACTTTCCAATTGTTGTACTCATGCCTCAATCTGAGTTCTGAGTGAAAAGTTACAACATTTACATGTTGTCAATTCCACTCTTTTATTGCTATAGAAATATAATTATTAATTTATGAGAAAATATATTTCCCAATTCTAAATTCTGAGTGGAAAAACATATTCTACTCCTCAATACCTTTCCAATGATTGTGCATTTTCTCATATTCGAGCTCTGAGATGAAAGTTATGGTCCGGAGAATTTTAAGTTGTTTTACCAAAATTACCCATGTATGCTACATGTGTCTTATTTCTCTTCCTACATATCTTTTAGGTACCCATAACCAAAATCTGACTCCACCGCTATCTTTTATGATTCATAATATTTCCACCCACTGCTCTTGTGCCCCAAACAAACTTCTGAGCATGGAGTTATTCCCTCCGGAAGTAAAAATGGTGCTAAAATTTCACCCTCACTGTTTTGGTTGTAACTTTCTCATACGAGCTCCGTTTTGAGAACCGTTTAGATCATTAGATAGCTATATATGATTTCTTTTATTTTGAGCTACAAATACAAAGTGTGCCTTTGTACACTCTATTTTCATGGGTTTTCACTGGATAAAAATGTCGTTTTGGGCCTCAAAATCACCCTGCAAATTAATAACCTTCAAAAACCAAAAAAAATCGCATAAAACTGATTGTTTTACCACTATAACAACCCTTTAAATATGAATCGTTGATCTCAAATCAAAATAAACAACAATCATTGATATGATTCTATCAGTCATATACCATCGACACTTTCCTTTAGATGCGTGTAACACTTTCCCCGATCTGTCGACGTGATCGTCGACCATCAACCCACATCCCCAACAACCAATTTGTGCATAACTCTTAAATCGATCGATTCAACCATCAACCATTGACAATCGGTGATCCCTGATGACTATCAAATACACTTTCCCAAATTGGTTGACCTGACCATTGTTCATCGACCACTTATGTTGGTTGACATGCAAACTATTGAAGTGATATGACATGTGGATGATGGCATCGTCTTCATCTTTCCCCCATCGGTCATCGGTCAATTCTCTTGAACAACCAAACAATTTTTCGAATCGGTTGATGCCCAAGCATTGACACATCGGTCATCGACCACTTCTCTTTCCCGATTCGAAATACTTCATCGAATTCGACGGACCTTCGACCACCGGCCCATCGGCTATCGACAAATTATTTTTCCCAATTCGAAACACTTTATCGAATTTGGCTGACCGTCGGCCATTGGCAATCAAAGATGTCTTATAGATGAACCGAACTCTTCATCATTTCGGTTAGCATGACCATCAACCATTGGAGATTTATCTTGGTGAACTTTAACACTTAGAAAATTTTCAACACTTTGCCAAACTCGTTGATCTAACCATCGGTCGTCAGCAGATTCTACTGTCGAATCTCACACTTAGAAAATTTTGATCACAGTCCATGTGAATATGGACCATCGATCTCATTCAACCTCCAAACTCTGAAATCGAATCTCATTCGTTCATTTGATCAACCTTCCAAATGGCCGAACCTTTATGAATTTTTAAATTTATTTAAGTGAATCTCGGTCATCGATCTCGAGATCAAACATGATCTTGATCGTCGATTCACCAAACTACCTATAACTCTATAGGCAACCATTAAAACTCAAATTTCGAACATTTCAGGTCGAATTTCGGTATGAAACTTCATCACTCTACTCCATTAACCTTCTTAAACAGTCTGGAGTCATTCAAACTCAGATTTTTCCCATGGATTTGGGGATTTCTCTCTAAATTCTTCGTTTTTCCCCAAATCTGTCATAGAAAAAATCTGCAACAGTGAATTTCATCAATGCGCACTGGTTCGAGCCGATACAAGATTGGTGTTTGAACCATGCGCTTTTATACCATAATGTAACACCCCCCAGCCAAACCGAGGGACATTATGGTGTGGAATACTCATAAAAACAAAATTTCTAGTAACTAAATTAATTCATTTACAGTTAACTAATTTCATGTAGCTTTCAACTACGAATTAAAATATATTTAGCTACTATCTACAACCATAAAATAGAACCATATACAACATGTTAATAATCAACATGAAATGCAACTAAATAGTTCATTACATAAGCATATAAATCATTATCATTTACATAGAGTTCATGCACTGCAATAACACATGTAAATAACTCAGCAACAAGATAAAACACTTATTTTTAAACCAGAGTTGTGAAGCCAGATGCTTGGGACGGACGTTCCACCTAGCCATAGACTGATTGTTCAAAATATCAATAGTCAGTCACCTTGAGCCGAGGCTAGTAATCCACATAAGAGGGTGGTCTCTCACAGTCCACTCACATCTCATAAACTCACATGAAACCACTGATGTATTCCTACAACTATCTCGATTTTCTACCAGATCTCTTTCTCTTGAATTTCCCAACCCAAGGAATTTACCCCTTCACTAATCTCAGTCCCTCGGGCATCCCATTCATTTATGAGGGTATCTATGGCACAGGTAGCTAGGAATATCTCAACTAGGAACTCAAGGGAACTTGTTGCTAGCAAAACTACTAGCAAACAAACAACAAACACTTGTTGTTACAGTGAAACTCACCCAGGATTTCACTCTTTATGCATCACAACCTGGCTCTTCATTTTCCAGCTCCAAATACACTCCAATATGCTCCATCTTTCTTTAGAATTCTCCCTCCATTATTGTACCATCTCCAAGCTCTCTTTCTTTCTCTCTACTTTCTCCTCTTGCACACAAACTCAAATGTGTAAAATTGTTGTCCCCCCATACAAATTTCCTCTCTTTGGCTTACCTTTCTTGACTCACACTCTTACCCAAGTTGATTGTACTCAACCCTCATGTGCCCAATAACTATGGGATGTGACTACTCACACCCACCCTCTTACATGCATTCAATTATTAGGTTTGGGAACGCTCAATCATAAATTGGAAGGCTCATATACAAATAGCATGTTTAGGAAAAATGGGTTGGATTAATACACATGGGTAATTCCCCCTTGGACCCCTCTTGGCCATTATCCTAGACACTCCCCTCTCTTGTGGATTAATTCAATCCCCATATCTTTTCCATGTCCTCTTAGCAGTTGGCATCACATTTTATTAATAAAACAAGGAAATACAATTTTCATATTACATTGTTTGGTCATAGAGGTGATTATAGTGGGGATGTTACACAATCAACATGTCATGTCATCCAACCATACATCCACATGTCACTTGCCACATGTCATTTGTACATTCCACATCTCATTTGTACAATCCATGTGTCATTCATGCAATGCCACATGTCATCCTTCCGGTGATGCCACTTGACACCTACCTTTTGTCATTTTTACTTATTTTTCCAAAACTTCAGAAGACCATATCTTTCTCATACGACGTCCTTTTGAGCCCGTTCAAGTCGCGTTGGAAATATCTCGTCAAGTTCTATGGATTGGAGTA
The DNA here is from genome assembly GCA_009831015.1 of Picea engelmannii. Taxonomy (NCBI): domain Eukaryota; kingdom Viridiplantae; phylum Streptophyta; class Pinopsida; order Pinales; family Pinaceae; genus Picea; species Picea engelmannii. Next base: position 167,113 of record ML801783.1, read on the forward strand.
ATTTTCATCGGCATTGGAGATTGTCAATGTTTGAGCATTCTCATATCTACCTGGATCATTTAATCCCTGAAACAAGGTCCAAAATTGTCAAGGCCCCAAATCACCAAAACAATATATGCCCTTAAGATGGGTCCAACAAAGTCATGGCATTGAATTTCCACCCTAGAAAACACCACATTGGATGATAAATAGTAATCCCTTTCAAGTCAGGAATGAATTCTCTTCATAAAAATGCTTAATCTCTTTTGTCTTCCTTCTTGTCATCTTCTTCCTCCAATCTACCTTTGTGATCTCTTCTTCAAGCTCATCATCCATGATACTACCTCCTTTATTGTACTCTCTAAGGTCTATGAAATGAAATATGGGTGAAATTTCATACTCTTTTGGCAACTCAACCTTGTATGCATTGTCTCCAAATTTCCTTTGGATCTCACATGGTCTGATCTTCTTCTCAATCAACTTGGTATATGTTGTAGTAGGGTAATGTGCACAATCACTTGATTGCCAACTTAAAAATACCTATATATATTGTTCACATCTACATTCTTCTCATCCCTTTCTCTATTTTCATGCAACCTCTCTTGTACATGTGCATAAATCTATTCCATCTCACTTGTAAAGTCTTTTTCACCGTCACTCCCCTTCATGCCAAATATTATATCCACTTGATATGCAACTCCTCTCTAATTCTTCCCATATACTATCTTGAATGGTGAAAATCATGATGATCTATTCATAGAGTTTTTATAAAAAAATTATATAAAAACTCTATTTGTGCTAAAGCCTTATCTCATTGTTTCAACTTGTCTCCTGTTAGATATATCAAAAGATCTCCCAAACCTTGATTCAAGACCTCCTTTTGTTTGTATTTTTTAGGATGATTGAACTAAATTGTAGCTTTATTCCCATTTCTTTTCAATGTTATGTTGACCCTGCAACACACTCATATGTGCATACGGGGCCCTTTTAAAATGTTGTGAAACTCTAAGTCCTTCTTCTTGAAAGTTAAGGTTTCCAATATCATATCCTTTAGCATCAGGAAGTAGTAATTTCTTGTTTGATTCTAGTTGGCATAAAGAATCCCTTCAAGTAGTCAATTCTCCTTTGTTTCATGTCATGTGATTTAAAGTGAAAGGGAATATGTGCCCTTCTATTTGTTAACTTGTGACTTTATGCCATACTAAAGGGTGCCTACTTGTCTCTGTGCAGGTTAGGGGTTAGGGATTACCTTGTCTCTCTTCCTGTGGCATTTGTCGAAACCTATTTTTCTAAAATTGTATCTAAGTAATGGAATGCCAAGAAATAGAAATAGTGCCCTTCGTCACACATTCACAACCATTATTTTTGAGATCCCTTCTTTCACCCAATTCAAAAGCAACAAGTGTTAAGGCACTCGTGCTCATTATATTGAGTTTTAACTTTCCCCAAGCTCATAGAGATAACCCCTTCCCCTATCGCGTCAGAGTCTATAGAGAAGTAAGCGGAATGGATGTATCCTCCCTATACTCACAAATTATTTTCATGTGAATAAACTCACGGGCATTAAAAATTCTTTCTAATCCAAGTGACTCGTTCATGTTGAACCGACATGCTCACTACATGTGAACTAGTTGTCCAACACTTAGATTACCTTTGGAAAAGTGACTGCAAGTGTTGAGTACTAAGGTAGTCACACTTGTAGTAGCTCAAATGATATATCATTGGCCTTGTTACCAATGAGTGCAACTAGAAGTGGGAACCACCTATCTCGCCATTGTTTGAATTAGTGGTTGGCACAATTTTTGAGGTAAGGAACCATTGATCTCCTTAAGGGTCATACTCGTGAATTGAAGGTGTATCAAATCCCAAACATTCCCAAATTTGTATCATGGCATGAGTGTTGTAGGAAAATCTGCCTGCGGACAAGTAGATCGACCTCTAAGGCTTGACCTTAACCCTAGACAGAAAAGTGCTTATCATGGACACTGAATTTCTTTCGAATCTATCTAAGCCTAATGCATGAGAAGGAAGAATAACAGAAGTACCTTTTAACCGACGTTTTTCCCTGCACGCTCCGAGTTGCGCTCCAATCCTTTGCTTCTCGTCGATGGCTGTGGACAAATGAAGATACGACCACTTCCTACTCTATTGACATTAGCTTGAAAACAGATCTATCACTGAATGATAAGTTCATGTAGCATCTAA
>ML801783.1:169396-226351 GCA_009831015.1 Picea engelmannii
GGTGACATGATTCAACAGTATTTACGACACTCTTATCACCAACTTGTGACCTTCGCGACAAGTTGTATAGAAGTTGCGACACTTGCGACAGGTGAGAGGTATGTGCGACACTTATCCAGTTGAGTGATTTGGATGTGTAACAACGAGTTAATGCATCTAGATTTTAACTAAACCACCAAACTCATACTTTCCCATTCAAAGAAGATTTTTCCTTTTTGCAATTAATACCTTGACATGACCTACCTTTCTTTGCCCTCAACTAATTCCATTTTGTTATCAAGTCAACCAAAATGTTAGCCTTATAATCCTCTCCCTCTTCCTCAAACTATGTTCTATCTAGAATTAGATCTTAATTGTAATAGGTCAAGGATTATAGGGCTAGTTTTGTTTGTAGAATTGGTCACTTCTCGGCTTTCATTGGATGATAGAGTCCCACGTAGGGCTCACACCTTTTCTAGATAGGAGCGAGTTCATATTTCCTTTTTAAGCCCTACTTCCTTTATATCAGGATTGTGAATGCTTGACCTATGGATTTTCGATTGATTCACTAAATTTCTCCCCTCCACTATTCCATAAGCATAGCAAGATCGAAGCCTTCAAAAAATATAGTTAAAAGCTCTCACTAGGAGGAGTTTGAAGTCTTCGTATGGATAAGGTCCAGTTTCTAAAATCATGAGTGGCTCTGTCCAATATTTGCAAAGGACCTGTACTTCACATGTTATGATTCTAACTCCAAGAGGATCCATAATTGTGATTTACTGTCCAAGAGAAATTTGGTAATTGATTGTGACATGCAATGTTCCCCACCATTATTTGAATCATCCACCATAGGTGAAGATTCAAATAGTGGCTTAGGATATTTTAAAAAATTGCTACAAAGCAAGTGCTACAACTCGGGAATCCTACACCCAATTTCACCTCGATGTAGGTCTCACACTTCAAGGGTAACTAGGTCACTCTAGGGAGGATATCTCGGTGACCCTAGGTGGATTGAGATGGAGATGGAGGGAAATGGAAGTGAAGCCCATAAAGGACAAGTCTAAGTGGAGTGAGAGGTGGAAAGAGATGCCTTCTAAGTCAAGTGATTGTTGCCCCACACGTATAGTCCTTCTCCAGATGATTTTACCTGCCCGAGACAAAAGAAAAAACACTTTCCAATGATATATGTTTGTTGGACTAGCAATTTAAGTTTTATATCCCTAATTTGAAGCAGTAAATGACAATTTATATCCGAAAATAAAAGATCTAAATCAGCATACAAAGATCTAAACTAGTTAAGTAAATCAGCATCAAGATTAGCAATTAATATAGGTTGAAAATGGCACTTAAGAAGAAAGAGAAGATGGTTGTTATAAACATGTATTTCTACATAAAATTGTAGCCTTATGGCTGTATCATTCAATGGAACGCAACAACAAAATCAACCATGGAAAAGTGCCAAGAACTAGCCCAAAAGGTGTGCCCTAGTTAGTAGAGTAAGTAAGCAAAATTTAGGAGCTAGTCTAGGGTTAGTTTAGGAGTTATGACTAGTAGTTTATCTAGGTTAGATCAGACCTAATGGCTGTTGGTTAGGGTTTGTAACAGAAAGAAAGGTAATGGGAGAGAGGGGACATGCTAGTAGGGGAAGACTCCTCTCAATGAGGCCAACCGACTTCAAGCAAGAAACCTTTCAAAGGATCAAAAATTGTGTTTCCCAAGGCAATGATTTTATATCTCCAATGCAAAAAAGTATGACTAGTGCCTTTACTATTGGGTTAATGGAGTCAAATAAACAAAGAGCTAGAGAGGCTACCTCCTTGGGGGTACAATCCCTTTTACTTTCCAAGGCAAGTTTCTCTAACTAGGGTTTAAGCTAAGAGGGTGTGTGCCCTTATACTTCTCTTAGAAAACCCTTGTATAATCAATGAGATGAAGCATAAAATGATGAAGACTATGGTGGGGGTGTATGCCCTTATACTTCCCACCTAGATCCTAGCATAACAATACTTGACTTGAAAAAATGATAGCATAGTATTAAAATACCATACCAAGATCAAGAGAAATGCCAAGATAATCCACCATAAAAGCTAGAAAACATCATCCAAGGCTAGTGCTAGACTTCCACCAACCATTCATCAATATATAGCCATAAATAAGATCTAAAAGAGACAATCTTACAAAAGATAGAGAAAATTTCAGACCAATACTTCTCACAATGAGAGAGAGTTATGATAAAAATGAGATCTTATGATCTCTATTTATACAAAATGTAGATAACATAGTTTGTACACATACTTTAGGGTAAAACACAATATTAGGGGTTAACAACCCTAATATTTCCCCTTTTTACAAAATAATATTAAACAATTCCTTTAAAATTTCACTTTTGCACAAATAAAACCCTAATTTAGGACTTCACCATTTTAGGGGACGTTTTGCCACTTTAAGGAAGTTGTTGGTGTTGGAGAAGCATGGGTATGCCTCCAAAGGCCACATGTCAAGAATCTAAGAACTCTCATCATGGTAAAGACCCTATTCTCCTCAAAACATCCATGTGTCAAAAGAGTGGCACCTCACCCCATGCCCTAGCCCCAAAAGCATGATGTCATGCTAAAAAAGAGGATGTTTTTCCCCTCCTGGGAAAATCGTTTAGCAAGTGAGGGTTGGGCTATTTCATCCAAGTCATAATCAAGGCCTTCCAAGTCTGATCTTTCTCATCCGGCATGCGGGCCCCTGGCATCCAACCTGTGGGTTTGTAGCCCCATGGAAACCCAAGCTAGTCTTGTTCTCCCAAAATTTTCCACCAACTAGGTCCTGCAAAGACAAATGAGTACGCCCTCCAAGGATATAAAGTCATAACATCATGATAAGTGAATCCAATCAATAAATAATCTATCTAAGCATGTGCATCGAATATCACCATATCAAACAATTAACAGCTCAAAGACACTATGTGACGTGTCAAATATGAATATGGGAGGGTTGACGAGGTGTTCTATTAGGTAGATCTTTCCCTCGGTCAAGGAGAGTTTCCAATAGATCCCTCTCTAATCCATGTAAAGTGGATGAATTGGTTGGGGTCAAGACTCAATGGGAATAAGGGTCATGACATACAAGGGGTCATAGTGTCTCATTCATGGGTTCCTTTGTAGAGGGCGTGTGGTACCTTCGTCCGCAATGCACTTTTTCCAATCCCATCAATTGTCATTTATCTTTATTTCTTTATTTTCTTTCAATATAGCATGAGGCGAGATTAAAGGTCATTGCCCTAGTGTGGTGACCAGGTGATGGCAATGTCACCCACAAACACCTAATGGAAATGAGAAGGTTGGCTTGTGATGAGACCCCCTTTCTCTCAGCAATGCAACTGAGAGCCATTACCCTGGTTTGGTGACCAGATGATGGTAATTTCATACCACTAGATATTCATGGATGCGATAGCTCGGCTCGTGATGAGACCTCCTATCCTTCAACTAACCTTTTAAGCATTCTTTATTATATTGTGGATCCCCTTTACTCAAAAATAAGTGTTTAATTTCTTTCTTGGGTGATCTCTCGGCGAAGCATCTGGAAGGTTTATATAAGGCTTTTATCTTTTACCCAACATCAACCCCTCTGGGCCTTCAGCCCCTTCTTCCCATAGAATGAGAGACAACCCCTTCTTTGGGTCAATACACCCTAAAATGCTAAGAGATAAGGAAATGGAGGGGAATAATGATGGAAAGTGGTAAGTATCGTTGAAAATGGTACAATGGCTCGTTAAGGGATTTCCCAGTAGCAAACCCATCCCCAAGGAAAACCACTTACTAGGGCACAATGTCAACCACCAAGGTGAAGCATGGAAAAAGGAATAATGTCCAAGCATATATCATGAAATCTAGAGAAATATAAGATACAACATAATCAAATGGCTTAAATATTGAAATGATTCTCACCATAATATTGACTTGTACCTCATGGAGCAAGGCCCACTTCTGTCTGGAAGCCAGCTGGTGTGGTGGATGTCATCTATAAAAATGTGACCATCTGTGGTGGTGAATGGGTTTTCTATCTGTGAAAAATGGTACTATTGGTCATGTAGCCTCTCGAAAAACTATATATGCAACCTGAGGGCCTCGAGATATGATCTCCTTAGTTATCCTCAAAATGGGGATAACATCTAGCTCCTACTTGGGGACATGTGCTCATTTTAGAGTGTGTGAGAACTGCAACATCTCTTGGTAGACCTGTTCCTACAATGAAACATCAAACTGTCAAGTGCAGGATGGACTACTCATCCTTGTTCTCATATGATCACAATCAAAACCAACTAAGTTGGAAAAAGAAAATTTTGACATTTTTTTAAATAAATTCTAAGCTAAGCATGAAATCTATAATGCAAGTAGAGAAAAATGAAAATGAAATGCACCTAAACTAGTATGAGCAATCAAGATGCAAATGTAGGGAATCAATATGACTTACCTACTTACTTGGGGCCTTGGGCCTTGAATATCACGTGCTAGATGATGTCAAGTGAAGTCATACAACCAGTGCAACCATTCGATCATCTCATCAAAGTATCTCCCCCCATGTTGAATCATATAATACAAAAAATATAAGTTAAGCACATAATAATGATGAGTATAAACATAGATATATTCGATCATGAAATAAAACTCATGATGATGGGTGGGAGAGAGGAAATCCTACTGGAAAGTGAATCCATCATCCCGATCATCTTTCCTGAAAGTGTAGCCACGAGACTGATCAATCCATCTCTGAAGGGGGATACTATATGTAGACGAAGGCTCATGTTCATCCATGTATAAAGACCCACTACGCGTTGAGGGATGAGAGGAAATGAGAGATCGGAATAATATTGCATGGTCTCTTGGAGAAGAGGGTAAGAGGTAAGGAAAAGTCTTAGGTGTAGAAAAACATCGCTTCTTCCCCTATGAAGCTCCATGGAAATATTCAATATGAGAATACTTCAGCTTTGAAGACTGAATCTCTAAGTGCTTTGAGGTGGCCATGTCCTGGTATTCCTCGGAATCTGAGAAAAATGGTTGGAATTCCTCATAAAACAAATATGCATCCTCAAAAGGGTATGTATTAAAGGATGAATGAAAATCATGTTGTGATAAGTCATCCTCGAAAGGGAAGAAAAAATCTATAACCATGTCATCACTAGGCTGCCAAACATTTGAATCATACATGCATGGAAGCCAGTCCTCTAAAGATGACATTTCAATCCATTCTTCTTGAGAGCTACCCTCAATGTCATAAATGGGATCTCTATCAATGATGAAATCATCTACGTCTCCCAACCTATATGAAATCATCAACGTGTTCATCAACTATATCTGAGGGTTGTTCCATGAATTCATCTGTATCATAGGAGTTGATCACTTCCTCACAAGACTGGATAACTTCATTTTATTCAAAAGGGAAATCAGATAACAAAGTCTCATTCAGGCCTTCTGCAAGAGAAACTTCATCGAGATCATTTTTGCAGTTTTCTTCATTTCCACAGTCGTGGAACAATGCATAATCAAATTTCTCAAAAGAATTATAATTCATCATGTTCTCTTCTTGATGTGGTGGAGGAGCAAAGGTCTAAATGTCCTCATCAAGTGGAAGAGAAGATACTTCATCTTCATCATATGTCTCATCTATATATTCTTCAATATTTTCTTCATATATTGTCTCATCATCGATCGAAACACCTTCTCAGCAAAGAGTGTGTTTGAGCTCTAGGAAAGCATCTTGCAAACTTTGAGTAGTTGGCCGATATTGCCTAAGAAATTCTTCAATGAGCTTTGCAGAAGAAGGGATACTCTTTGAATCACATGAGTGTGCAATCCAATCCCTTTGACTTGATTCCAATGAAGACACAAAAATTTTCATCAGCACATATTCATGAAGAACATCTAAGCTTGAAGCATAATTCATATAATTGGCAACATGGGTGACTGCTAGAGCTGGATCACCATCAAATTTGGGGCAATTTTCTCTCCATTATGTTGGACAATGATTTGGATATCTAGGGACATTATGAACATCAAGAGAAGGATAAACCTTATGTAATTCCCATGGTAAGTTACATGAGGCCATGGTTCCATCACTTAGGGTAATACCTCAATGGATTTGCCAGATGAGCTCAAGGCTCACCAGAGGATGGAAAAGGATAAGCAAAAAGTGGGTCTTGGGAAGGTGGAGTCACTAGATGAGCTTCAAGATGATCTCATCAAGAAGGGTGGAAAGGGAACATCCCTTGGGTGGAGGCTCCAAGAAAGCTAAGGGAAAGGCTTCGGGATAGCCTACCAAAGTGTCATTAGGGTATGAAGAAGATTCAAAATATTCCCCAGCAGTAGTGCCGAAATGTTATAGCGCAAGTTGTAGGTTGGGAAAATCCCAACTTAACCACAAAACAAGTGCTACTACTTGGGAATCCAACACCCAATGTCACCTCGATGTAGGTCTCGCACTTCAAGGGTGACTATGTCACTCTAGGGAGGCGATATGGATGACCCTAGGGGGATTGAGATGGAGATGGAGAGAAATGGAAGTGAAGCCCCTAAAGGTCAATTCTAAGTGGAGTGAAAGGTGGGAAGAGATGCCTTGTAAGTCAAGTGATTGTTTCCCCACAGGTATAGTACTTCTCCAGATGATTGTACCTACCCGAGACACAAGAAAAAACACTTTACAATGATATATGTTAGTTGGATCAGCAAGTTAAGCTTGTTGTCCCTAATTTGCAGCACTAAATGACATTTTATATCAGAAAATAAAATATCTAAATCAACATACAAATATCTAAACCAGTTAAGTAAATCATGTTGGAGTTACTTCACACACACCTAAGATTTTTTTTTCCTAAGGTTTTTCCTATGTTTATTAGTCATTATTCAGTGTCCTATATTTTAGGAAGAATATTCCTCTAGGGAGAATATTATCTTCATTTTTCACTTCAGTTTGATCAGTTGAGTGGAGTCTAGATGCTACATTGGGATTATCACCATGCAGCATTGGGATCATCACCAGCTAATGCACATTGTCCTTGGGATCATCACTAGACTAGAGCATTACCCATGATTCCCTGATATCCTCCTCACTTCACTCTGTTTCAGTCAATTAACTAAAGACTGATAGACCAATTAACTCAACTAGGTGGTAGTTCACTCTCATAACTACCCAAGAGAGTAGACTAGGTGGTAGTTTACTCCTGTAACTGTTGGTGTGTGTCCAGATCACTCTAGACCACCACTATGGTGCATTGGCTTCTCCTCCAATGCACATTGGTTGAGATATACAAAGTATATCATGTGTAAATTATCATTCATTCATTTGGTTAATGAGAATTATTCCATTATTTTTCTCCTGCTTCTCTTTTCTTCTATTTTATCTGCAATTGTGTATGTCAATCCCAGCTATATCTATTATGTGTAGGTTCAACACATTTACAAGGTATCAAAGTCAAGGGACTGCTAGGGAAAATACACACCAAATTAGTTTTGCAGGTATCGAAGATTGAAGATAGCAGAAAAATGGAATTCCCAAAAGAATTCATTCTTACACCTTACAGCGTATTTGCATGGAAGGAGAATATGATCATGCATCTTCGAAGTATAGGATTGTACAAGTTAACCATGAACATAGAGATAGAACCAACATCAGCCAAAATCCAAGTATATAAATCAAATGGATGAAGCATTCAGAACAATTTGCAGACTCATTTCTCATGATCTCCTCTTTCACATGTCTTCCTGTAAAACCCCCAATGAATCTTGGACCACCATGGAAGGGATTTTTGGAAAACAGGATGAGATGAGGGGTCACATGCTCGAGGTGGAATTTCTCACATTGTATTAAAAAAGATTTGAAAATATCCAATATTTCTTTACAAAATATAAGGATTTATTGTCACAAATCAAGGCTTGCGGGGTTGATAAATCTAAGGAGGAGAAACAAATGGTTCTCACCATTCTCTCCAAACTTGGTCCTAAATTCTCAGTATTTGTATTCACATTCCATTCAACCAAATTCTCCTCTGGAGCCACTTGGAAGATGCCTTCTCTTGAGGAATTTATCGAATATTTAACACAAGAGCAGACCAAGCTCATCAACATGGGAAAAGTCAAAGGCCCAACGGCACATGCACTTATTGTGCAAGATAGCAGTGGTCATCAATATCAAAAATATAAAGATAAATACAAAAGGAAATCTCATGCAAAACCAAAGAAGGAAGGATACTCAAAACCCTTCAACGATGTCTCTGGATCCAAAGGTGGAAAGGGAAGAAAAAGGGAGAAATGCACATACTTCCATAAAGGATTCCATCCAGAATATGCATGTATGCATAAATAGATAGATCTAATGACCCAAATACTTCAGAAAAACAACCTTGGAGATCACATCCCTGAGGGTGCCAAGAAGAAGAAGCCAGAAGATCAGAATCCCAAGAAAGACAATTCTAGCCATGCCTTGATTGCCATCAACTCCTCTCCCGATGCTTGTATCGTAGATTCAGGAGAACCACACCACATGGCTTCCACAAAAGAGGTCTATTCTTCATTGGATGCATTCAAAGGTCCTCCTATTCTGATGGGGGACAACTCTCCAATCGAGGTCACCAACAAAGGAAGGATTGAACTCACAAATGTAAGATTCGATAATGTGTTGCACATTCCCAAAATTTTCGTCAATCTTCTCTTCGTGTATCAGATGAAAAATTATGGCACCGAAAAGAAATTCATATTTACACCTGATGCAGTGGATATCTATGACATGCAAACCAATTCCATGGTTGCTACCAATGAGGTAAAACTTCAATCTAGGCTTGACATGTTTTTTGAATTTATTGAACCAGATTTTGCTTTACTGCTTACCCATGTTGATGAAAGCAGTAGGATATGGAACGAAAGGTTTGGTCACTTAAATTTCATATATATACAACATATTAGTAAGAAAGTATTGGTTGATGGTCTACCAGACATCCATTTCTCTAAAGGAATCTGTGAGGGATGTGTTCTTGGAAAACACCCTCAAGAGATATTCAACAAAGGAAAGACTCAGAGAGCTTCCTCTCCTTTAGATCTGATCCATAGTGACCTCGTGGGCCCTTTTCCGCATCCATCAATCAACAAAGCGAGGTATGTGCTCATTTTTGTTGATGATTTCTCATGATTCACATGGATTTACTTTCTCAGGCAAAAATTAGAGGTCTTTCAGCACCTCAAAGATTTCAAAGCCCTGATTGAGACACAGTCAGGAAAGAAAATAAAAATCCTCCGAACCGATAATGGGGGAGAGTATGTCAACCATGAGATACATAATCTTTCCCATGAGGCAGGGACTCAGTTTTAGCATACAGTTCCCTATACTCCACAGCAAAATGGAGTTGTTGAGTGGAAAAATCGATCTCTAAAAGAGATGGCATCTTGCATGCTACATGCAAAGTCACTTCCACAAATATTATGGGTCGAAGCACTTAATTGTAAAACCTACATCCAAAACATATCTCCCCATAGATTTTTCAAGGATAAGATCCCCTACGAGGCTTGGAGCGGCCTCAAACCAGAAGTGACCCACTTTTGTATTTTCAGTTCACATGCATGGGCCTGGATTCCCTCTGAAAAGAGGAAGGCACTTGATCCATAGAGCACAGAGTGTATCTTTGTTGGATACCCCGATGGTGTGAAGGGATACAGACTTATTGATCTTTCCTCGGACCAACTCATCATTGAGGAAAGTTTCCAATTTGAGGAAAGTTTCTTGCATGTACCTCAACAGCTGCATGCAGACACCTTTGTTATTCCATTTGTGAGAGTTGATGAGCATGCACATGCTAACTCTTCTTCAGATGAGAGTTCTGATTCAAAGGATTCAAATGATCCAAATATAGAGTCACTACATTCATATGCAAAGTCGGTGCATGCATATCCAAATGTAGAGCCAGAGCCGAGGCCCAAGTGGGCTCAGACTACTCTTCAAGATGTAGGGGATCTTGTTAGGGATCCAACTGATACTAGGAGGAATCGATCTGATTTCGAGGAGCCTCCTCTTTCACTCACTACAACTAAAATGTTGCCACCCAGACTTCTTTTCTTGGTTCAGTCTTCAGATCCACAGTCTTATGGCGAGGCTGCTAGAAATCCCTTTTGGGAATCCACCATTCAGGATTAGTACAACTCCCTCATCGAGAACCAGACTTGGGATCTGGTTCCCCTTCCTTATGGAAGGAAACTTGTTAGGTGCAGATGGGTCTATAGGACCAATAGCATAGCAGATGGAAAGATTAGAAGATACAAAGCCAGGCTAGTTGCCAAAGGCTTTCAGTAGGTGCATGGCATTGACTATGATGTGACTTTCGCTCCAGTAGAAAAGATGGATTCCATATGTTTGGCACTTGCCATTGCAAAATCCAAGGGATGGGAATTCCATCAGATGGACATGAAGAATGTATTTCTTAACAACGATCTCTCTGAGGAGATCTATATGGAGAAGCCCTGGGGATTTATGCAGGATTCCTATTTGGTCTGTCGACTGAAGAAGTCTCTTTATGGCCTCAAGCAGTCTCCGAGGGTATGGTATGCCAAGATGGACTCCTACCTGTTTTCACAGAACTTTGTACGTTGTAATTCAAACCCGAATGTTTGCATTCCCAGGACCACTGACTCACTTCTAATCCTAGTTTTGTATGTTGATGATTTGTTGATCACCAAATGCTTGGTTTCAATGATTGTTGGAGTCAAGAGGATTATGCATGATAGGTTCTTGATGACAGAAATGGGTCTGCTACACTTCTTCCTTGGACTCGATATTAGTTAGGATGCATCAGGAATGAAACTGTCTGAGACCAAGTATGAAGGAGATCTCCTTGAGAGATTTCACATGACAAACTACAAGTATGCTCTGATTCCTTTCCGATCAGGAGTCAAACTTGAGGATGGAACGAACACTCCACTGGTCAAAAACACACTGTACAGACAGCTAGTGGGGAGCTTGTTGTATCTCAGACACTCCATACCAGACCTCTCTTATGTAGTTCCCGCAATATCTAGGTTCATGCAGGAGACGCATGGGCTACATTGGAAGGATGCAAAGTGTATCCTTCGATACATACAAGGCACCATCACCTTTTGGATTCATTATTCAGCAGAATCTACATTGGACCTCATCGGGTTCACTGATTCTTACTGGTCTGGTGATAGCATTGATCGCAAGTCCACATCTGGTTACTCACACAGTCTTGGTTTTGGGCCTATCTATTGGTCGAGCAAGAAGAAGGTTGTTATTTCTCTATCTTCAGTCGAGGCAGAGTATAGAGGGGTAGTTAAAATAACTGTTAGTAATAATTGTGGTATCGGGATTTCAAAGGGTAAGAGAGCCGAGACCTTTTGAGTCTCGAAAGACTGATGGGATCCTAGCCGTTGACCTTGGCAGGACACACGTCAGACATCAGAAGGAGAGTCAGGATTTCAGTCCATCGGAGGATCGGAGTTTCTGGAGGCAGGGAAATCTTACATGAGTAAATCGTGATGCACGATTGCCCGACTGAATCAGAGTCGTTTGTCAGTTGAATCATGTGGCGAGAGATCCTGCAGAGTCGGGGATCGGGGAACTGAAAGTCCCATGCACATGATAGCGGGAATCGCAATATCCCGATACCCGATTTCCCGACGGAGCTACGGATCGTAGTGGAGGACAGGTGTCAGAAGGACAATCCTTATAGGGAGATAGCGCCAAGTGGCATCGACATATCACAAGCTTGGAGGTTCGTGGGTTAGAGCTACACAGATTTGCATGCAGAATTGTGAGATCGCGAGAAGCAATATCTTGGCAATCGTCGGATTATCATGTGGGACTGCAAGAGCAAGTGGATTACAGGTGGCAGGCTATCGCTAGTCCAGAGGATGCATGCTCGTGTCTTCATGAACACCGAAACTCCGATGGAGGGTTTAAGCTACGGTCACATGGAGACTGGTCACATGGATCTTGTTCTAGCTGATAGGGGCTAGCTCCTAGGAGGAGGAGCTCATCGCACATCGGGATATCGGAGATCCCGAAGGCAAGGAGTTTTTGCATCTTAAACTCGCGAACCCCGAAACCTCGGAACCTCACCACATACCTCCATCGCCTATCCCTGGCTGCCATGTCCCATTCTCGTAGCATGCCAAATCACCCCTGCCTGATCACCGTCCATTCACCACTCCATGTCAAGTCCTCCAGTCACCATGACGGCCTCCACGTCCACTCGCTAGTCCTACCACAATTTCTCCAAACAAGATCCAAATAGCAGAATATGAAAGTTTCTATGTCCTGTAGGTACAGAGTCGGCCAGGGCCTTTCTCGATCCCAATGAATCATTTATTGCAGCAGTTGAGGGTGGTTGGACATCGTTTCCACCATAAATGGAAAGTCCAGAAATGACTGTAAGCGGGTCATTTCATTCACAGGTCCTTTGGAACATGATTGCGTCTGACTGAAGTCCATGAACGTCCAAATACTGCAGGAGCAGTGAACACGCAGGAGAAATGCCATCAATGCAATGTCTCGAATTGGCTTCTATGGGTTTTGCTCTAAGTATTTAGAGGGGATTTCTCACATTTTTTAGGGATCGATGGTTGAGGAGAGCTCCCAGTTGTAAAGTTTTAATGAAGCACTGTTATTCTGGTTATGTATGAGCTTTGGAGACTTCTTGCCTTATGAATGCCAGTTTATTTCATGTCTTTGTTTACACTGTGTTAGAGCAGCTCGGAATTGGAGGATCCAGTCGAGCTGTAGCTATTATAGGATGATGTTGTAATGGATCACTGTAATAGTTACGGAGCCTCTAATCGGTTTCTGTGATTCCTTTAACGCTGAATGACTTGGAATTGGAGGATCTAGTCAAGTCCCCTTTTCAGTTTCTTGAAGCCCTGAACCAGGAGGATCCTGCTTTCAGAGTTTTTCCCCTACAAACCGCTGCAAGCCTGATGCCCAAAGTTGTTTGTTCACTTTCTCCTAAGTCTTCCACCTGTTCATCTTTAAATCAACCCACTGGCTGAAGTTGGGATTCCAGACCTCCTTCGTTCTTTATGTACCAGACTCGGTCCCTGAGTTAGAGTGATACCTCCTAGAGCCATTATCTCCATTTGATCACCCTTTATAAACAAATCGTGACATTAAACTGATGGGTGTCGATCTCTGCTCCTGCAAGCAATCCAGGAGTGACTTCCGACGCTAACATTTCTGGCGCCGTTGCCGGGGACGGAATTGAAGATTTTCCCTGGGTAGAACAACATTTACCCTCTGAATCCGAAGGTGCATAGGATTATCAGAGCCTTTCAGATTGCTAAGTTTGCACCTGGCGACTCCATTGTGACGACTCCGCTGGGGAGAACCTGCTCTGTTAATTGTGCCTTTCAGAGGCAGGCATACATGGTCTCACCCACAGCTGCCTCTAGCTATGCCCAAAACAAATCCAGAGGCGATGCTCAGAAAGGGAAAGTCCTCCGAAGAAGAAGCATCCCTCACCAAACCAGGTAATCCACCATATCCTTCTGTTGGAGCTCCTTTTTCTCCTCCTCAGTTATTTGATAGGCATGTCTCTACAGTTTCCCATTTTTTAAATTTTGGGAGTGTTCCTGTTGAGTTTTCCTCTCCTGGTCTGGGACCAGAGGGACAAGACTTTGTCACTCCCCTCTCCCCTGAAGCTATACCTTGGAGTAGACCCAGGGCTGCAGAATATTTCCCCACTCCTGCACAAGGAGAAGCACCTACTGACTTGAGCTCGATAGCCTGTTCCTTGAATCACCTCTTGTTTCCCACCCCACTCTCAGATTTATTCCCGCTAGCCCCTTCGTGAACTCCTTCTCCTCCGAGTTCTCCTAACATCCCTATGGCTGGTGCTAATCCCCCTCTGAATAGAATGGATGCCATAGTCGCTTCCAGATACGCTCCCTTAGTTCTTCCCCATCCTATGAATCCTCTCCATGCTGGAGATTACCTGAAATACATTCCCAAGTTCACTGGGGAAGGAGCCATAACTGCCAAAGAGCACCTGGTTTCTTTCTACAATTATGCAGACAACCTCAATATTGAAAATGAAGATGTCTGGATGAGAGTTTTTGTCCAGAGCCTGGATGGTGAAGTGAGGAAGTGGTTTAGAGGATTGGCCCCAGGATCTATTGCTGGGATTGAGGCTCTGGATAGTGCTTTCCTGAGGCAGTGGGGAGATAGGAAGGATTTCATGTATTACATGACTGAGTTTGGGTATCTGAAGAAGATGGAAGGAGAGTCGGTCTCTGACTTCTCCAAAAGATTCAATAAAATGTATAATAAGATTCCTGCAGAGATAAAGCCCTCAGAAGCCTCTGCCCAAATTTCCTATGATGGTGCATTTGACCCTGATTTCTGCCTTTTGTTGAGAGAAAGAAGATCCACCTCCTTATCCCAAATGCAATATGCAGCCATAGAAGTGGAATCCAATGTATTAGCAGCTGACAGACTGAGGAAGAAGGCTGACGCGAACAGAAGAAAAGGAAGGTCAGAAGCCTCAACTTCTGGATCATTGGCACCTCACCCTCAAGTGGATGAACTGACCAAGATGGTGAAGTCTTTGTTTGCAGAGATGGAGAGGATGAGGATGGAAGGGAGGAAGGCATATAAAGGCCCTCAAATCACTGAAAACAAGGGAGGTTTCAGGAGGCCAAATAATTTTACTCCTTCGAATGTGTAGAAAGAGAAGGGAAGAGACAGAGAAGACCAGAAGATTCAGGCCCCTTTTCAAAACAATTTTGTGACCAAGGGGGGAGAAAGAGAATCAGAGGAGCTTGATCCTGAAATCCACTACGTTGGAGACACTCCTCCTTTTCCTCATCTCACTCAATCTGCATATGAGGAGTCTCTCATGGACAGCCAGTTGAATGAGCTAAGCAAGGGAGACAAGGCTTGTGGCGGTCGAGGCAGGTACAACCTAAGGTCTGATAAAAAGACAACGACGCCTGATATTCCTAAGCAGTCTAGTAGAGAAGAGAGACCTACTAATGAAGTAGAAAATGGTCACAGAGGTAAGAAATCTCAACCCCCCTCTCCCATTGTCCATAATCATGTTCCTGAAATAAAATAAATTCCAAAGCCTACATCTTCTTTTAATTTTGAGCATGAGATTCAAAAGATCAGAATCCATGTGCCCCTCACTGAGTTGATTAAACATGACGAATTTAAAAAACGCTTCTCTGAGCTTTTACAGTCTGAAACCTCATGCCTTCCCTCAGACTCCATAAACCTCCAAGACGAAAAGCCAGCAGTTGTCCTAGGTCCCATGGTGGAAGATAGAGATGACTCATCCCCTCCCTTCTACACCTCCTTGAACATACATGACAAAGTGTTGCACAACTTCTTGATGGATTCAGGGGCCTCTCACAACCTCATGCCCAAAACTGTCATGGAAGAGTTGGGACTAGAAGTTACCAGAGCCTATCATGGCCTCTATTCCTTTGAATCAAGGAGAGTTCAGTGTCTTGGGGTTATTAAAGACCTGGTTGTAACCTTGCTTCAATTGCCTATGAAAAGTGTGGTCATGGATATCATAGTAGCTGATGTTCCCCCCAAGTTCGGTATGTTGTTATCAAGATCTTGGATAAAAAGACTGGGGGGAACCTTGCAGATGGACCTCACATATGCTACTATCCCAGTGTTTGGAGGAGAACATAGAAGGCTATATAGGGAAGCCCAGTTGGCCTATATAATCAGTGATGAAGCTAACCCCACCAATCATCCCATCTTTGCCTTGGACATTGATTTAGGCTCCGGTTTACTGCAGCTCACCCACGCCCCGGAGCTGCCTCTGAGACTCAGAAAACAACCCATTGTTTCCCCTGAAGTTCCTCTCTCCATCACCCTAATCTGGAAAATGTTTTTTGATGGAGCCTGTTCCCGAGAAGGCGCTGGAGCTAGAGTAGTTTTTGTTTCACCTGCTCAGGAAACCATATCTCTGTCATACAAATTAGAATTTGAAGCTACCAACAATGTGGCAGAGTATGAGGCTCTTGTTCTGGGACTAAGAGCTGCGAGGGAAATGGGAATTCAGGAAGTAGCAATGTTCGGTGATGCAGAGTTGGTGGTTCAGCAGGTCAAGAATGCTTACCAAGCTAAGCATCCTCAACTCAGGAGTTACAGGAATGAGGTATGGGACCTTGTTGACAGTTTCTTCTCAGCATTTAATATTTCTTTCATCCCAAGAGAGGAGAACACCTTGGCAGATTCCTTGTCCGCATCGGCTAGCAATTTCAAAGTACCTCTGCCACCCAAATCCAGATATGATGTAGAAGTAAAACACAGACCCTCCATACCTGACAACGTCAAATATTGGAAGGTATTCAAGGACGATCTAGAAATCAAGAAATTCTTGGAGACTGTTGAGGAATTTTCAGAAATGCACATAGACCAAGATGTCGTCTCAGAGGAAAATCCCGATGGGGGTAATCTTCTGAACAAGATTGCAGGGCATGACATTGTACAGCTGCCCAACAACCATATTCCCAGGTGACTCATTCCTTTGGAAAGGCTCTTTGATAGTAATGATGTGTCGGTAAAAGGAAAGGTCTCGGAGGAGGACGCTGATACTATTCAGTGCAACATTGGAACCAAGAGTGAGCCCAAGTATGTCAAATTGTCAAAGGGTCTGACAGAGGAACAGAGGTCCGAATACAGTGCACTTTTGAGCAAATTCGTTGATGTGTTTCCTTGGACCTACGAAAACCTCAAAACCTATGACACCTCAGTCATAGAGCATAGAATTACATTAAAAGAGGAGGCAAATCCATTCAGGCAGAAGCTGAGACAGATCAATCCCATGTTGCTGCCTATCATGGAGAGAGAAGTGAAGAAGTTGCTTCAAGCTCGGATCATCGTACCACTAAGATATTCAGAATGGGTGGGCAACTTGGTGCCAGTAAGGAAAACGAATGGAGAGATCCATCTCTGTGTAGACTTCAGAAATTTGAACAGGATATCACGAAAGGATAACTACCCCTTGCCAAAGATGGAACACATACTGCAGAGGGTAACGGGAGCTTCCAGGATGTCCATGATTGATGGTTTCTCTGGCTACAACCAGGTCTTTGTTATGCCTGAAGACAGGGAGAAGACAACATTCACCACTCCATGGGGCACATTCATGTATGCCAAGATGCCATTTGGACTTATGAATGCAGGGGCGACATTCCAGCGTGCCATGGACATAGCTTTCGTTGGGGAAAGGGATAAATTTGTGGTCATTTATCTGGATGACATCACAGTATTTTCAAAATATGATGAAGAACATCGTCGCCATCTCAGGAAGGTTTTCTTGAAATGTAGAAAGTTTGGCATTTCATTAAACCCCAAAAAATCTCTATTCGCCATGAAGGAGGGAAAGTTGCTAGGCCATATAGTATCAGTAGAAGGAGTCAGAATTGATCCCAGCAGAGTTGAGGCGATACAAGCCTTATCAATCCCAAGGTCTAGGAAAGAGGTCCAATCTTTCCTTGGTAAGATTAATTTTCTAAGGAGGTTTGTGCCTAACTTTGTTGAGGAGGTAAAGCTTATAACATCCATGCTAAAGAAAGAGAATGAAGTAAGGTGGACCCCTCAATCACGGCATTCCTTTGAACAAATCAAGAAGGCCCTGACTGAAGTTCCTGTGCTTATCAGTCCTCACTACTCAAAGGACTTTCTTATTTTCTCCTTCGCCTCACCTGACACAGTGGTTGCTATTCTATTATAGACAAATGACCGCGGGTTAGACCATCCTATTTCCTATTTCAACCGAGCCTTGAGAGATATCGAAGTTAGGTATGATGCTATGGAGAAGCAGGCCTATGCCCTAGTAAAAGCTCTCAAATCTTTTAGAACCTACATCTTGCATTCAAGGATCATCGCCTATGTCCCCTCGGCTGCTGTTAAAGATATTCTTATTCAGCCTGACATAGACGGGAGGAGTAAATGGATAGCCAAAATCCTGGAGTTCGACCTGGAAGTAAGGCCCACCAAATTGATCAAAGGGCAAGGTTTAGCCAAGTTGTTGGCTAAAGTAAATTGCCAAGCTTTGGGGATAAGTTTCATCAACGAATGCTCAGGTATTTAGCAGGATCGGCTATCTGACATAGGCCATCAAAAGGAGCCCCCATTGGCTCAATGTCCTTGGTATAAGGATGTCATATACTTTTTGTAGGAGTTGTGGCCTCCAGACGGCATGCAAAGAAGCAAAGAAAGAACTCTAAAGCTCAAAGCAGTCAGATACTGCTTGATCGACCAGGTGTTATATTGGAAAGACCCGCTGGGGGTGCTTTTAAAATGCATAATCCCACCAGAGGCTGAGACGATCATGGTTGAATTTCACAGCGGCCTGTGTGGAGGGCACCACTTCTGGAGAGCCACAGCCCACAAAGTACTCAGGGCTGGATACTACTGGCCTACCATGTTCACTGATGTTTGCAAGAGGGTCAGAGCCTGCATCAATTGTCAAAAAATTGCAGGAAATAAGCATCTCAGGTCTCTGCCGTTAAAACCGGTGGTGGTTTCAGGGCCTTTCCAGCAGTGGGGCTTAGATTTCATTGGAGAAATTCACCCTCCCTCTAGTGGGTAGCATAGGTGGATCCTAACTGCTACAGATTTCTTTACCAAGTGGATTGAAGCTATTCCCACCAAGAGTGCTTCCCACAAGGTAATCATCGGATTCTTGGAGGACCTCATCACAAGGTTCGGATGTCCAAATAAGATTGTCACCGCTTTCGGGTCTGAGCCATTAGCCAGGTTATGTGAGCAGTTCGGGATTAAGTTGATTCACTCCACCCCATATTATCCACAGGGCAATGGTTTGGCAGATTCCTCCAACAAAAGTTTAATAAGAATCATCAAAAGGTTGTTGGAAGACAACCAAAGGGCTTGGAACTCGAAGCTTAAATTCACCCTATGGGCGGATCGGGTGACTACAAAGAGAGCTATAGGCCTCTTCCCTTTCCAGTTAGTCTACGGAGCTAAAGTTGTCTTCCCTTCTCAACTAGCCATCCCTGTAGAGAAATTCCTCCAGGACCATCAGGAGGAGCCTGATGACATGATCAGAAGGATTCATCAGCTAGTAGAGGTCCAGCATGCTAGGGAGCAGACAGTGGGCAGGATTCAGGACCATCAGCAGAAGATCAAGCAATTATTCGATAAGAAGGCCAAGAAGGGGCGGTTCCAGGTAGGAGACCTGGTACTAAAATGGGATGCTCCTAAACAAGATAAGGGCAAACACAGCAAGTTTGAAGCCCTGTGGATTGGGCCTTTCAGAATCTCTGAGGTTTTCTCAAACAACACATACAGGTTGCGAGATTTGGAAGGTGAAGAAGTTTTCAGCGGCCCAGTAAATGGGCATTTCCTGAAAAAATGTTTTGTTTGAGTCTCAGATGACTCTTTGTTTGTAAATACTGTCCTTTGTTTTTAGTCCATTTTCATTTTTATTTTTGCGGCCTAATAAAGACTCCACAGCCCAACGGAAGGACGACCGGAACTGCAAAAGGAGTTCTTAGAGCATCGTAGGGACGACTCTATCCCCCATGGAGCCTAATGTTAGTAACAATTGTGGTATAGGGATTTCAAAGGGTAAGAGAGCCGAGACCTTTTGAGTCTAGAAAGACCGATGGGATCCTAGCCATTGACCTTGGAAGGACACGCGTCAGACATCAAAAGGAGAGTCGGGATTTCAGTCCATCGGAGGATCAGAGTTTCTGGAGGCAGGGAACTCTTACATGAGTAAATTGTGATGCACGATTTCCTGACTGAATCAGAGCCGTCTGTCAGCTGAAGCACGTGGCGAGAGATCCTGCAGAGTCGAGGATCGGGGAACTGAAAGTCCCATGCACATGATAGCGGGAATCGCGATATCTCGATACCCGATTTCCCGACGGAGCTACGGATCGTAGTGGAGGACAGGTGTCAGAAGGACAATCCTTGTAGGGAGACAGCGCCAAGTGGCATCGACATATCGCAAGCTCAGAGGTTCGTGGGTTAGAGATACAAAGATTTGCATGCAGAATTGTGAGATCGCGAGAAGCGATATCTTGGCAATCGTCGGATTAGCGTGTGGGACCGCAAGAGCAAGTGGATTACAGGTGGCAGGTTGTCGCTAGTCTGGAGGATGCATTCTCATGTCTTCATGAATGCCGAAAATCTGATGGAGGGTTTAAGCTATGGTCACATGGAGACTGGTCACATGGATCTTGTTCTAGCCGATAGGGGCTAGCTCCTAGGAGGAGGAGCTCATCGCACATCGGGATATCGGAGATCCCGGAGGCAAGGAGTTTTTGCATCTTAAACTCGTGAACCCCAAAACCTCGGAACCTCACCACATACCTCCATCACCTATCCCTGGCCGCCATGTCCCATTCAAGTAGCATGCCAAATCACCCCTGCCTGATCACCATCCATTCACCGCTCCATGTCAAGTCCTCCAGTCACCATGACGGCCTCCACGTCCACTCGCTAGTCCTACCATGATTTCTCCAAACAAGATCCAAATAGCAGAATATGAAATTTTCTATGTCCTATAGGTACAGAGTCGGTCGGGGCCTTCCCCGATCCCAATGAATCAGTTATTGCAGTAGTTGAGGGTGGTTGGACATCGTTTCCACCATAAATGGAAAGTCCAGAAATGATTGTAAGCGGGTCATTTCATTCACAGGTCCTTTGGAACGCGATTGCATCTGACTGAAGTCCATGAACGTCCAGAGATTGCAGGAGCAGTGAACACGCAGGCGAAATGCCATCAATGCAATGTCTTGAATTGGCTTCTATGGGTTTTTCTCTAAGTATTTAGAGGGGATTTCTCACATTTTGTAGGGATCGATGGTTGAGCAGAGCTCCCAGTTGTAAAGTTTTAATGAAGCACTGTTATTCTGGTTATGTATGATCTTTGGAGACTTCTTTCCTTATGAATGCCACTTTCTTTCATTGTAGTATAGTGGTGAGTATTCCCTCCTGTCACGCGGGTGACCCGGGTTCGATCCCCGACAACGACGCCAGAAATGTTAGCGTCGAAAGTCACTCCTGGATTGCTTGCAGGAGCAGAGCCCGACACCCATCAGTTTAATGTCACGATTTGTTTATAAAGGGTGATCAAATGGAGATAATGGCTCTAGGAGGTATCACTCTAACTCAGGGACCGAGTTTGGTACGTAAAGAACGAAGGAGGTCTGGAATCCCAACTTCAGCCAGTGGGTTGATTTAAAGATGAATAGGTGGAAGACTTAGGAGAAAGTGAACAAACAGCTTTGGGCATCAGGCTTGCAGCGGTTTGTAGGGGAAAAACTCTGAAAGCAGGATCCTCCTGGTTCAGGGCTTCAAGAAACTGAAAAGGGGACTTGACTGGATCCTCCAATTCCAAGTCATTCAGCGTTAAAGGAATCACAGAAACTGATTAGAGGCTCTGTAACTATTACAGTGATCCATTACAACATCATCCTATAATAGCTACAGCTCGACTAGATCCTCCAATTCCGAGCTGCTCTAACACAGTGTAAACAAAGACATGAAAGAAACTGGCATTCATAAGGCAAGAAGTCTCCAAAGCTCATACATAACTAGAATAACAGTGCTTCATTAAAACTTTACAACTGGGAGCTCTGCCCAACCATCGATCCCTACAAAATGTGAGAAATCCCCTCTAAATACTTAGAGCAAAACCCATAGAAGCCAATTCGAGACATTGCATTGATGGCATTTCGCCTGCGTGTTCACTGCTCCTGCAGTCTCTGGACATTCATGGACTTCAGTCAGACGCAATCGCATTCCAAAGGACCTGTGAATGAAATGACCCGCTTACAGTCATTTCTGGACTTTCCATTTATGGTGGAAATGATGTCCAACCACCCTCAACTGCTACAATAACTGATTCATTGGGATCGGGGAAGGCCCCGGCCGACTCTGTACCTACAGGACATAGAAACTTTCATATTCTGATATTTGGATCTTGTTTGGAGAAATCATGGTAGGACTAGCGAGTGGATGTGGAGGCCGTCATGGTGACTGGAGGACTTGACACGGAGCGGTGAATGGACGGTGATCAGGCAGGGGTGATTTGGCATGCTACAGGAATGGGACATGGCGGCCAGGGATAGACGATGGAGGTATGTGGTGAGGTTCTAAGGTTTTGGGGTTCGTGAGTTTAAGATGCATGAACTCCTTGCCTCCGGGATCTCTGATATCCCGATGTGCGATGAGCTCCTCCTCCTAGGAGCTATCCCCTATCGGCTAGAACAAGATCCATGTGACCAGTCTCTGTGTGACCGTAGCTTAAACCCTCCATCGGAGTTTTTTCATTCACAAAGACACGAGCATGCATCCTCCGGACTAGCGACAGCCTGCCACCTGTAATCCACTTTCTCTTGCGGTCCCACACGCTAATCCGGTGATTGCCAAGATATCGCTTCTCGCGATCTCGCAATTCTGCATGCAAATATTTGTATCTCTAACCCACGAACCTCCGAGCTTGTGATATGCTGATGCCACTTGGCGCTGTCTCCCTACAAGGATTGTCCTTTTGACACCTATCCTCCACTATGATCCATAGCTCCGTCGGGAAATCGGGTATCGTGATATCGCGATTCCCGCTGTCATGTGCATGGGACTTTCAGTTCCCCGATCCCCGACTCTGCAGGATCTCTCGCCATGTGCTTCAGCTGACAGACGGCTCTGATTCAGTCGGGCAATCGTGCATCGCAATTTACTCATGTAAGAGTTCCCTGCCTCCAGAAACTTTGATCCTCCGATGGACTAAAATCCCGACTCTCCTTCTGATGTCTGACGCGTGTCCTGCCAAGGTCAACGGCTAGGATCCCATCGGTCTTTCTAGACTCAAAAGGTTTCAGATCTCTTACCCTTTGAAATCTTGATACCACAATTGTTACTAACAATAACCATTCAGGCTATGTGGCTATAGAATTTTCTCACTGAGTTGGGCATTCAGTTTCATCGGTCGGTCGTCATATGGTGTGACAACTAGAGCACTCTAAAGTTATACAAAGATCCATTTCAGAGGCATTGGACAAAGCACATCGATATCCACATGCACTACATCCAAGAATTAGTACACGAGGGGATCATTGACCTCCAGTTATGTCCTTCAGCAGAACAAACTGCATACATCTTCACCAATACCTTCATTGAGAAAAAGTTCCATTCTCTACGTATTCGTCTTGGAGTGAAGGACACAATTTCCTAGAAACTGTTAGTTCTTATTTTTACATACATTTTACTTTGAGGCGGGGTTTTTCCCATGACGTTTTCCCTCTTTCCTCGCTTTATTTTAGTGTATCTTTTGTATTTGGGTACCTAACATGGCCTCATTGTCAAGACCAATTCTTTATTTTCACTATAGTGATGTTCAAGGGGGTGTTGGAGTTACTTCACACACACCTAGGATTTCTTTTTCCTAAGGTTTTTCCTATGTTTATTAGTCATTATTCAGTCTCCTATATTTTAGGAAGAATATTCCTCTAGGGAGAATATTCTCTTCAGTTTTCACTTCAGTTTGATCAGTTGAGTAGAGTCTAGATGCTACATTGGGATTATCACCATGCAACATTGGGATCATCACCAGCTAATGTGAATTTTCCTTGGGATCATCACCAGACTAGTGCATTACCCATGATTCCATGATCTCCTCCTCACTTAACTCTGTTTCAGTCAGTTAACTGAAGACTAATAGACTAGTTAACCCAGCTAGGTGGAAGTTCACTCTCGTAACTGCTCGAGAGACTAGACTAGGTGGAAGTTTACTCTCGTAATTGTTGGTGTGTGTCCATATCACTCTAGACCGCCACTATGATGCATTGGAGTCTCCTCCAGTGCACATTGGTTGAGTTATACAAAATATATCATGTGTAAATTAGCATTCATTCATTTGGTTAGTGAGAATTCTTCCATTCTTTCTCTCATGTTTCTCTATTCTTCTATTTTCTCCACAATTGTGTATGTCAATCCCAGCTAGATCTATTATGTGCAGGGTCAACACATTTACAAATCCACATCAAGACTAGCAATGAATATAGGCTGAAAATGGCACTTAAGAAGCAAGAGAAGATGGTTTTTGTAAACATGTATTTCTGCAAAAAATTGTAGCCTTATGGATGTAGCATTCAATGGCATGCAACAAAAAAATCAATCATGGAAAAGTACCAATGACTATACCAAAAGGTGTTCCCTAGTTAGTAGAGTAAGTGAGCAAAATTTAGGAGCTATTATAGGGTCAGTTTAGGAGTTATGACTAGTAGTTTATCTAGGTTAGATCAGCCCTAATGGATGTACGTTAGGGTTTGTAATAGAAATCAAGGTAATTGGAGAGAGGGGATACCCTAGTAGGGGAAGACTCCTCTCAATGAGGCTGACCAACTTCAAGCAAGAAACCTTTCAAAGGATCAAAAATTGTGTTTCCCAAGGCAATGCTTTTATATCTCCAATGCAAAAAAGTATGACTAGTGCCTTTACTATTGGGTTAATGGAGTCAAATAAACAAAGAGATAGAGAAGCTAGCTCCTTAGGGATGTAATCCCTTTTACTTCGCAAGACAAGTTTCTCTAACTAGGGTTTAAGATAAGAGGGTGTATGCCTTTATACTTCTCTTATCAAACCCTTGTATAATCAATGAGATGAAGAATAAAATGATGAAGACTATGGTGGGGGTGTGTGCCCTTATACTTCCCACCTAGATCCTAGCATAACAATACTTGACTTGAAAAAATGATATCATAATAATAAAATACCATACCAAGATCAAGAGAAATGTCAAGATAATCCACCATAAGAGATAGAAAAAATCATTCAAGGATAGCGCTATACTTCCACCAACCATTCATCAATAGATAGCCATAAACAAGAGCTAAAAGAGACAATCTTCCCAAAGATAGCGAAAATTTCAGACTAATACTTCTCACAATGAGGGAGAATTATGATAAAAATGAGCTCTTGTGATCTCTATTTATACAAAATGTAGCTAACATAGTTTGTCCACATACTTTAGGGTAAAACAAAATATTAGGGGTTAACAACCCCAATCTTACCCCTTTTTACAAAATAATATTAAACAATTCCTTTAAAATTTCACTTTTGCACAAACAAAACCCTAATTTAGAAGGACATCACCCCTTTAGGGGATGTTTTGCCACTTTAAGGAAGTCATTGGTGTTGGAGAAGCATGGGTAGGCCTCCAAAAGCCACATTTCAAGCATCTAAGCACTCTATTCATGATGAATACCCTCTTCTCCTCAAAATGTCCATGTGTCAAAAGAGTGGCACCTCACCACCATGTCCTAGCCACAAAAGCATGACATCATGCTAAAAAAGAGGACGTCTTTCCCCTCCTGTGAAAATCATTTGGCAAGTGAGGGCTAGGCTATGTCGTCCAAGTCATCATCAATGCCTTCCAAGTATGATCTTTCTCATCTGGCATGCGGTCCCCTCTCATCCAACCTGTGGGCTTGTAGCCCCATAGAAGCCCAAGCTAGGCTTGTTATCCCAAAATTGTCCACCAACTAGGTCCTGCAAAGACAAATGAGTACACCCTCCAAGGATCTCAAGTCATAAAAACATGATAAATGAATCCAATCAATAAATAATCCATCTAAGAATGTGCATCAAATATCACTATATCAAACAACTAACATCTCAAAGACACTATGTGACTTGTCAAGATTGAATATGGGAGGGTTGATGAGGTGTCCTATTAGGTAGATCTTTCCCTAGGTCAAGGAGAGTTTCCAAGAGATCCCTCTCTAAGCCATGTAAAGTGGATGAAGTGTTTGGGGTCAAGACTCAATGGGAATAAGGATCATGACATAGAAGGGGTCGCAGTGTCTCATTCATGGGTGCCTTTATAGAGGGTGTGTGGTACCTTCGTCCAAAATGCACTTTTTCCAAGCTCATCAATTTCCTTTTATCTTTATTTCTTTATTTTCTTTCAATATAGCATAAGGACAGGTTTAAGGTCACTGCCCTGGCATGGTGACCAGGTGATGGAAATGTTACCCACAAACACCTAATGGAAATGAGAAGGTTGGCTCATGATGAGACCCCCTTTCTCTCATCCATGCAATTGAGAGTCATTACCCTAGTTTGGCAGCCATTTGATGGTAATGTCATACCACTATATTCATGGAAGTTATAGGTTGGCTCGTGATAAGACCTCTTATCCTTCAACTAACATTTTAAGCATTATTTGTTATAGTGTGGGTCTCCTTTACTCAAAGATAGGCATTTCATTGCTTTCTCAGGTGATCCCTAGGTGAAGCATCTGGAAGGTTTATATAAGGATTTTATCTTTTACCCAACATAAGCCCCTCTGGGCCTTCATCCCCTTCTTCCCATAGAATGAGGGACAACCCCTTCTTGGGTCAATACACCCTAAAATCCCAAGAGATACAGAAATGGAGGGGAGTAATGATGGAAAGTGGTAAGTATGGTCGGGAAGGGTACGATGGCTCATTAAGAGAGTTCCCAGTAGCAAACCCATCCCCAAGGAAAACCACTTACTAGGGAACAATGTTAACCACCAAGGTGAAGTAGGGAAAAAGGCATAATGTCCAAGCATATATTATGAAATCTAGAGCAATATAAGATACAACATAATCAAATGGATTAAATATTTAAATGATTCTCACCATAATACTGACTTGTACCTCATAGATCAACGCCCACTACCTTCTGGAAGCCAAGTGGTGTGGTGGATGCCATATGAAAAAGTGTGACCATGATCCGGATTAGGAGCGGAACGAACTGATTAACAGACTGAATACAATAAACACAGAGATGGGAAGAAAAAAAAATATCCAATGAACAATATCTTCTATTAAATAATGAAATAGGTTGAAACTGTAAAACTACAGAACTGAA
Source organism: Picea engelmannii (assembly GCA_009831015.1). Classification (NCBI taxonomy): domain Eukaryota; kingdom Viridiplantae; phylum Streptophyta; class Pinopsida; order Pinales; family Pinaceae; genus Picea; species Picea engelmannii. The sequence continues at coordinate 196,247 of ML801783.1, forward strand.
ACTTGCTCGAATGGTGGTAGCTATCTCTGAGAAGAGATGTGGCTACTACGTGCATCCGTCTAAGCATAGTCTATTACAATGAGGCTCCATAGGCCCTTTTCATATTACTCATGAATGCCAAAACCCTATACATCCAAAAACCTAACCCTAGAAGGTGAAACGCCAAAAGTCATGTGGGCCCTATGGGTAAGTTGGTGTAATTTGGTATCTCAACTTCCTAGGGTCGTAAAATTTGCATATGACCTCTGTTTTAGGCGTGTGATAGCCCCGTTGTAAAGGTATTTCAGAGAACTACACATTTCACCATCAGAATTTGACTCTGTCTATAGTCTGATTGTGGCGAGCCAAAAAAACAACATTTAGGGCCCCAAAACAGCCCTGGAAGTGTAGGAAGATGTGTTGACATAGAAACATATAAAATATGCCAGTTGGATTAGGTGATAGGCCACCCGTATCCACCTAGAGAATGTGTGGGGCTTCAGACAGCCCCAGAAGTGTAGAACTCACAATTATAAAGTAATACAGCAGGATGTGTTGAACAAAACCGAACATGAGGAGCCAGTTGGAATAGGTGGGTGGCCACCAATATCCACCTAGATCAATCCTCCCCTCTTAGGAAGCAACGGTATCCATTACATTGAATTCCCCCATCAGGTGAGGAAACTTCTATTGGATTTGGCCCCAGGTGAGCCACTTGTCTTGGTGTAGGAGTTTCCCTACCTTGACAACCCGATAAACCTGGATCTGCTACTGGTGATTTCCCTTGACCTATGTGTCCACTATCTGATTGGTGGATGCTTGTTCCATGCAGTCAGGGTTGATCTCTCTTTGTGTCAGTTGGTCGGCGATCTCAAAGGTGTCCAATAATGGTGGAAAATATGGTTGAAAGAGGTCCACATTGAATATTGGATGCATACCAAGGAAGGGTGGAGTGTTGAGCTCAAAATCATTGCTACCCACAACCTTGGTGAGAGTGTAAGTCTCATTACGAAGTGGGTGAATATTTCGATGGGGCCCGGTGAGACGCTCCTTCTGCAAATGTAACTAGACTTTGTCACCAACCTGAAACTAGTGTGGTACCCTGTGTTGATCATGGCACTGCTTGTACTTAGCATTGGATTTCTGCAAAATATCTTGGACCTGTTAGCGAATGTGATGAATCCTCTCAATGAATCTGGTGGCTTTGTTGATCGCATACTGATCAAGGGAAGAGTCTATTTGGTCGGTGGCAAGAGGAAGTGAAACATCAATGGGTCCCAAGGGTTGGAATCCCAGACCCACCTTAAATGGGCTATGGTCGACAGAACTATGGAGATCCCTGTTGTAACTGTGTTGGACATATGGGAGAATCTCATCCCATGTACGGGGATTCTTAGAATTGTACATGCGCAAGATGTGCACAATCATCCGATTGACGACCTCAGTTTGGCCATTAGTTTGGGGGTGGAAAGAAGTGTATTTTGTGATCTTGGTGTCCAACAGAGACCAGAGACTTGACCAAAAGGTGTTGAGGAACCTATTATCTCGGTCGGAGATGACGGTCTATGGTATCCCAAAGTGGACCCAAACGCATTCAAAGAAGATCTTGGCAGTATCTGTCACTGTGACATTCTTCTTACAAGCTGTGAGGATGGCCATCTTCGAAAACCGATCAATGACCACAAACACGCAGTCATTTCTGTGCTTAGTGGATGAAAAACCAGACATGTAATCCATTGAGATGGATTCCCATGGATTCTTGGGAATAGGAAGAGGGCCATATAAGCCTTGCTTCTTGATGGTTGGCTTGGAAATGGTGCAAGAAGTGCAAGATTAGATATACTTGCTAACGTCCTGTCGAAGTTTTGGCCAATAAAAATGTTTCTGAAGAATGGCCACAGTTTTCTCTACACGAAAATGTCCTGCCACCTGACTGTAGTGGGATTCTCAAATCATCTTGGAATGCTAGCTTTTAGGAACACAAATATGGCCCAGGTGGCATAAGATTCCATATTGAATGTGAAAATCAATGACAGTGGTGCATGTACCCAAAAGTTGATATGTGGTGGTGAAGTCTGGATATTGCTGATAAATTTGGGGCCACTCCGATGCTTCATGTCCACTAGATCACAGTGGTGAGTGTATCCACAAGAGGCCAACTGAGGCAGTCAGCAACATGATTGGAGATACCAGTCTTATACTTTATTTTGAAATGGAGCTGCTCCAGGTAGGTGGACCAATTCTGATGGCGATCGTTCTGTAATTTCCCATGTGTCTGTATGAAATGCAAAGACTTGTGATTAGTGTGTATGATCGTCTCTTTCCCCAGAATATAATGTTTCCATTGATGACAGGATTGTAAAATGGAATACATTTATGTGTCATAGGTGGGGTATTTCCGAACAGTATCGAAGAGTGTCTCACTATGGTATGCCACATGATGCCCATTCTGAGTGAAAATTGTGCCCATAGCATAGTTAGATGCATCAGTCTCAATATCAAATGGTTGTTGCAGATTGGGCAAGGAGAGTACTGGAGTTGAGAACAAGTGATGTTTCAGATCATTGAATGCTCATTACTGCTATGTCCCCCACATGAAATTGGCCCTACCACTTCCCTCGGTCACCTGGTTGAGGGCCCATGCAATATGGGAGAATCCCAACATGAAACTTCGGTAGAAATTGGCTAGTCCCAAGAAGCTCTGAAGCTCACTCGGTCAGTGTGGTCGCAGCTGGCCAGTCACGGATGACTTGGATATTAGTTGGATCAACATGTACCCCATGCTCATCAACAATGTAGCCTAGGTATTGGACCTTGTTCATACCAAAAGATCATTTTTCCAAGTTGGCATAAAGCTTGTGCTACCGCAGAGTGCTCAAAACCTATTGAATATGTTGCATGTGCTCCTCCCACATTCTGTTGAAGATGAGGATGTCATCCAAACAAATGAGTTGGTGAAGGGTCTCAATACATCATCCATCAACCTCATGAAAGTGGATGGTGCATTTGTTAAGCCAAAGGGCATGACTAGCCATTCATAGAGACCTTCTTTAGACATGAAGGTTGTCTTCCAGACATCAGTTAGTTTGATGAGAACCTAGTGGTAGCCAGACTTCAGGTGAATCTTGCTGAAGAAATTTTCCCCCTTGAGTTGGTCAAGAAGGTCATCAATCCTGGGAATGGGGTAGCGGTTCCTGACTATGATTTTGTTTAAGTCTCTGTAATCAATGCAGAGTCACCAAGTCTCGTCCTTCTTCTGCACCAGTACAATCGGGCTTCCACAAGGGGAAGAGTTGGGTCTAATGTGCCCCTTTTGACGAAGCTCTTGGATCTGATGCCTGATTTCATCATTCTCCATCAACGAGCATCGATATAATGGTCTATTAGGTAGAGGTGCATTGGGTTTCATATCAATTGGATGCTTGACTTGGCAGTGTGTCGGTACCCCTGCAGGTGAGGCAAAGATGCATTTGTATTCTTCCACGATCCCATCCACTTGTTTCTGCTGAAAAGAGAGTTGTTGTGTAGAGGCCACAGATGTGGAAACGACCTTCTACTTACTATGAGAACAGATCACAAAGAAGATGAACTTCCCGATATGTGAAATGACCTTACTGCATTACTTAGCAGAGATTAAAGAAATAACAGTAGGCGGTGCCACCTCTGGGATCTGGTACAATTGTCTACCCAAAGTAATAATAACACTGCAGGGTCTAGACTCATACACAACATGTCGCTTCCACAAATATGGTTGTCCTAAAATAACATCACAAAATTCAAGGGGAGAAATATCACACAGTACCTCATCTTTGAAAGGCTTGATGTCGTAGTGCAGACAACATTGTTGCCTGACACAAAGATCTCTTCCTTGACGAAGCCATTCGATGGTGTAGGGTTGCGGGTGTGGTGTCATTGGCAGGTCCAGATGCTTGACAACCTCTACTGAAATCAGTCTCTTCTGAATATTTTTGTCGACAATGAAATGAATTGGAGCCCCCTTGACCCACATATGCAAGTAAAAGAGGTGTTACCCTTCCTCTGGTTCTTCTGGTTCGCTTGGATGGAATTTGGTGGTAGCGACCGTGGCACTGGGTTAAACATCGATAATTTGCTTCCCTCCTTCAGGATTTGACTCAGACTCATAATTGGCCTCTAACTCAGAAGCCTTCAGCTCAGCCATGAGGGAATGCTTGGAGCAACATTCTTCGGTGTTGTGCCAAGGAATTTTATGGTACTCACACCATTTCCTTGTGTCCTTCTTCGTCTTCTCGTTGCCCTTCTTGTGTTGCGGCTTGGACGGATTGTCCTGAGGGATGCCATCTCGACTTGGTCCCTTTCTATGTGGGTTGGGGTTTCCTTTTCCTTGCTTTGGCTGTGAGGGGTTTGCATATCCAAACTCTCGTCGTTTTTGCTTAAATTTCTGCTCGATCTTGACAACGTATCTATAGGTCATGCCCATTGAGGTGATGTCCAGGAACTCCATTTTGTTTTGAATGTATCTATTGATCTAGATTTTATGAGCAGAATGAAATGACTACATATTATTAATAGGTGCTTAACAGGAAATAACAGAGATACAGTAAAACTGGTTTTCTATTCAATAAGGAAATAAGCTGAAACTGTAAAATGCAGCGGAAACAAGCTTGTTGGAATGGTGGCGGTTTATCTCTGAGAAGAGATGTGAAGGCTGCGCTCATTCGCAAGAAGATGATTAAAATGAGGCTCTGAAGGCATTTTTACAATAAAAAGGAATTCCAAAAACCATAGACATCCAAAAACCTAACCCTAGGAGATGAGGCGCCAAAAGTCATGTGGGCCCCGTTTGGGTAAGTTAGTACATCAACTTCCTAGGGTTGTAACTTTTGCATACGATCTTTGTTTTAGGCGTATGATAGCCTGTTGGAAAGGTATCATCAGGGAGATTCATTTTGGGGGATAAATGGTACCTTTGGTTATAATTGACAATCTTAATCCCGAAAAACCTTCACTTAGGCCCTCAAAATGGCCCCGAAAGTTAAAATTGCTCAAAATAGTAAATTGCCAAAATTGTAAGAAAATTGTTTTGAGCCAGTTGGAAGAGGTAGGTGGCCACCGATATCCACCTAGATCAATACTCCTTCATTAGGAAGCAATGGTCTCCATTGCGTTGATTTCCCCCATCAGATGAGGAAATTTCTGCTAAATTTGGCTCCGGGTGAGCCACTTGCCTTGGTGCAGGAGTTCCCCTGCTTTAACGACTCTATAAAGTTGGATCCTTTGTTGTCGATTGCCCTTGATCTTTGTGTCCACAATGTGATCGTTGGATGCCTATTGTATGCATTCAAGGTTGATCTCTGTTGGTGTTAGCTTCTCTACTACGTCTGAAGTGTCCAATAATGGTGGGAAATAAGGGAGAAGGAGATCCACGTTGAACACTGGGTGCAGGCCAAGGATAGGAGGAATGTTGAGCTCAAAATCATTATCCCCCATGGCCTTGGTGATGGTGTATGACCCATAACAGAGTGGGCAGATCTTTCGATGGGGTCATGTAAGTCGTTCTTTCTACAAGTGCAACCAAACTTTGTCGCCCACCTGAAACTTATGTGGCACCCAATGTTGATCATGGCGTTGCTTGTACTTTTCATTGGACTTTTGTAGGATATCCTGAACGTGTTGGTAGATGTGATGGATATTCTCAATGAACCAGGTGGCTTTTTCAGCTTTAGTTGGAGTAGGAGATGAGTTTATCGAGGTGACCACAAGGGGAAGTGCAACATCTATGGGACCCAATGGTTGGAATCCCAACCCCACCTGAAAGGGGTTGTGGCTTGTTGATCTATGCAGGGCTCAGCTGTAGCTACGTTGGAGATAATGAAGGCTCGCATCCCATGTGTGAGAGTTCTTTGAATTATACATGCGGAGGATATGCACAATCATCCGATTGATGACCTCGGTTTTGCCATCTGTCTGGGGGCGGAAGGTCGTGGATTTGGTGAGCTTGGTGTCCAGCAGTGACCATAGGATCGACCAGAATGTCCTAAGAAATCAACTGTCTCGATCTGAGATAATGGTTTGTGGTATTCCAAAATGTACCCAAACTCGTTTAAAGAAGAGCTTGGCAGTGGCCTCTGTTGTGATGTTCTTCTTGCAGGCAACCAGAATCCCCATCTTAGAAAAGCAATCAACAACCACAAAAACAAAGTCATTTCCCCACTTGGTGAATGGGAGACCCAACATGTATTCCATTGAGATGGATTCCCACGGCCTGTCAGGAGTAGGAAGAGTGGTGTATAGGCCATGTTTCTTAGTAGTCGGTTTGGAAATAGTGCAGGAAGTGCAGGACCTGATATACTTGTTGACCTCCTATCGAAGTTTTGGCCAATAGAGATGTTTCTGCAGCATCGCCACTATATTTTCAATGTCGAAGTGTCCTGCCACCCGAATGTAGTGGGCTTCCCAGATCAACTTCACTCACTCGCTTGATGGAACAAAGATATGGCCCAGACGACACAACAACCCATCCTAAATATGGAAATTATTGACAACTGCGTTTGCACCCAACATTTGGTAGGTGGTGGTGAAGTTCGGGTATGTCTCATAGAGTTGGGGCCATCCATAGGTCTCATGGCTGCAACAGTCTAGCACCATGGTGAGTGCCACGACTGGTGGTCTATTGCGGCAATCAGTGACGCGATTGGTGCTTCCTGTTTTATACTTGATGTTGAGGTGGAATTGCTGCAAGTATGTGGACCACTTTTGATGGCGATCATTCTGCAATTTTCCTTGTGTTTGCATGAACTACAGTGGCTTATGATCAGTGTGGATTACTGTCTCCTTCCCAAGAATATAATGTCTCCACTGGCGGTAGTCTTGCATAAGGGAGTACATTTATTTTTCGTAAGTAGGGTACTTACGGTAGCATCTGATAGTGTCTCACTATGATAGGCCACGCGGTGGCCTTGTTGAGTGAGAACGACGCCCACCGCATACTCTAAAGCATATGTCTCGATCTCAAAGGGTTGTTGTAGTTCTGGTAGTGAAAGTACTGGGGCTGAGCATAAGCGCTACTTTAAATCATCGAACGCTTGTTGTTGGGACTGGCCCCACACAAATTTCGCCTTACCACAACCCTTGGTTATCTGTCTAAGGGCCCATGCAATATGGGAGAATCCCAACATGAACCTGTGGTAGAAATTGGCAAGGCCCAAGAATCATTGAAGCTCAGTGAGTGTGGTTGGGGCTAGCCAGTCATGGATGACTTGGGTCTTGGATGGATCCACATGTATGCCATGATGATCAATTAAGTATCCTAGGTAATGGACCCTCTCCATACCGAAGGAGCATTTTTCCAAGTTGGAATATAACTTGTGTTTTCGCAGGGTGTGTAGAACCTCCTGAATATGTTGCAAGTGTTAGGCCCAAGTCTTGTTGTAAATGAGAATGTCATCCAGATACACCACTAAAAAAGTATTGGTGATTGGTCACAAGATATCGTCCATCATCCTCATGAAAGTGGCTGGAGCATTTGTCAAACCAAAGGGCATGACCAACCATTCAAAAGGGCCTTCCTTTGACTTGAAGGTAGTTTTCCATACATTTGTCTATTTTATCGGGACCTGGTGGTAGCCAAACTTCAAATTAATCTTACTGAAGTATTTTTTCCCAATGAGTTGATAAAGGAGGTCGTCGATTCGGGGAATCAGGTACTGTTTTCTGACTCTGATTTTATTCAGAGCTTGGTAATCAATGCAGAGTCGCCAAGTTCCATATTTCTTCTATACCAACACGATTGGGCTCCTACAAGGTGATGATCTGGGATGGATGTGCCCCTTGTGGAGAAGTTCTTGGATCTATCACTTGATCTCCTCATTCTCTAACAGAGAGTGGTGATAGACTGGCCCATTGGGCAGTGGTGCACCAAGGGTAAGATAGATGGGGTGCTTGACCTGGTAGTGCATAGGTACCCCGGTAGGTGAGGAGAAGATATCTGAGTATTCTTCCACGACCTTATCTACTTGCTTCTGCTGTGTGGAGAGTTTGGTTGCAGAGACCCTCGATGTGGTTGTGATCTTTCACTTATTCTGAGAGAGAATCATGAAGAAGACAAATGTCCCCGTATGATAGATGACCTTCCTGCATTGCTTGGAAGAGATCAAGGAAATAGCACTAGGTGGGACTGCCTTGGGTATCCTGTACAATTTCCTGTTCAAAGTAATAATAACACTACGAGGCCTAGACTCATATACAGCATGACGTTTCCATAAATAAAGTTGGCCCAAAATAACATCACAAACTTCGAGAGGAGCAACATCACACAATACATCATCTTTGAAGGGCTTGATGTCGTACGAAAGTCGGCACTGTTGGCTGACGCAGAGATCACTTCCTTGTCGGAGCCATCCAATAGTGTAGGGTTGTGGGTGCGGTGTTGTTGGCAGGGCCAGCCGCTTGACAACCTCTGCTGAGATGAGGTTCTTCTGGCTACTGCTATCCACAATGAAGTGCAGCGGGATGACTTTTACCCACATCTGTGAATGGAAGAGGCATTCTCCTTCTTCTAGCTAGTCTGGTTCACCAGGCTAGAGCTTGGTGGAAGAAACCATGGCACTAGCTTACGCGTCAATGATTTGTCTTCCCCTTTCTGGTTCTAGCTCAGAGTCTGACTCTGCATCTAATTCAGAGGCTTTCACATTGGCCACCAGTGACTGCTTTGAGCGGCAGTCAGCAGTGTTATGCCAAGGGCTCTTATGGAAGTCGCACCACTTCTCGGTATATTTCTTTGTCTTTCTGGTGTCCTTCTTTGCTTCCGGCTTGGACTGGTTGTCCTGATGTTGTCCATATTTTCTATGTGTATTGGGGCCGCCCTTTCCTGGATTTTGTTGTGTGGGGTTCCTAGGCCCAAATTGTCGCGTCTTTTGTTTGAGATTCTGCTCGATTTTGACGGCATATCGATAGGTCGTGCCCAAGGATGAGATGTCCAAAAATTCCATTTTGGTCTGGATTTATCTATGCAAAGCGTCACGATACTTGAGCACTAGATTTCGCTCTGAATATTTGATACCCAACTTGGTGCGTAAGGTATGAAATATATTCATGAAATCTGGCACTGCTTGGTCTCTTTCTTGCCGCAGTGTGGTCCATTTGGTATACAAGTCGTCATAACTTCCAATAGGGTAGTATTGTTCCTTAATAGCATCCCTGAAGGAATCCTAGGTGGTCGTGACTATAAATAATGAGGGTTCCTTTGTTTCCTTTTGCTCACAGAAATTTTCCCACCAATCTTTGACATGGGGAATGGATTTGAGGAGCACAAAAGTAATTTTTTCTCTATTCGAAAAGTTATGGACAGAAAAATACCCTTGTAGTAGATTCAACGACTTATCTACAACATTTGTGTCTATCTGACCTTCAAATATAGGAATATCAAAGTTTATTTGTACCTTGAATGGGGTGGCGCCTCCACTCGAAGAAAATGTGTCCCCTATTGGTAGTCGTCGAAGGATTTGCGCGAAACTACCCATCATCGTGTTCCTTTGTTGCGTGAGGGATTCCTCAATCAACAGTTTGAAAGGATATCATGTCCTATCATATTTCTTTTCTCCTACCATGAGAGGTCACTTGGGTGTGCGAGAGATTTTTTCCTCAATAGAAACAAGGTCAAGACCCAACTCTTTGTACTCCGACCTCGTTTGGTACATGCATTAAGACGACAAGGAGCAGACTGCTCTGATACCACTAATCTTGATTTTATGAGAAGAACAAAATGACTACAGATTATTAATAGGTGCTTAATAGAAAATAACAGAGATACAGTAAAACTGGTTTTCTATTCAATAAGGAAATAAGTTGAAACTGTAAAATGCAGTGGAAACAAGCTTGTTGGAATGGTGGCGGCTTATCTCTGAGAAGAGATGTGAAAATTGTGCTCATTCGCAAGAAGATGAATATAATGAGGCTCTGAAGCAATTTTTACAATAAACATGAATTATAAAAACCCTAGACATCCAAAAACCTAACCCTAGGAGATGAAGCGCCAAAAGTCATGTGGGCCCTGTTTGGGTAAGTTAGTACATGAACTTCCCGGCGTCGTAACTTTTGCATACGATCTTCGTTTTAGGCGTATGATAGCCCGTTGGAAAGGTATCATTGAGGAGATTCATTTTAAAGGCTCAATGATACCTTCGACTATTATTGAGAAGCTTGATCCTGAAAAAACTTCATTTAGGCCCTCAAAATGGCCCCGAAAATTAAAACTGCTAAAAATAGTAAATTGCCAAAATTGTCAGAAAACTATTTTGAGCCAGTTGGAAGAGGTGGGTGGCCACTGATATCCACCTGGATAATCTATGCAAAAAACCACAGTATTTGATAACCAGATGACGCTCAAAATCTTTGATACCCAATTTGGTGCGTAGGGTATGGAAAATATTGGTGAAGTCTGGTACTGTCTGGTCCCTTTCTTGAAATAGGGTTGTCCATCTGGTGTACTGGTCCTCATAGCTTCCAACAGGGTAGTATTGTTCTTTAATCACGTCCCGAAAGGAATCCCATGTAGGGGCCACCACAAAATATAAAAATGTCTAATCAATTTTTATAAGAGCTTTATTTTCAGGTTGTTGTTACTCAAGAGGAAAATGGTGTGGACTAAATGATGTTTTGACCAACTCTAAACAATGCAAATAAATGAGAATGAAAATATTTCACTTCGATGAAAGCTATATTACGAGAAGGAGAAAACGTTTATCAGTCTCAGATGAAAAATGTCCCAAAATTTTATTAAACTCATCAATATCAATAACTTCAAGAAATGAGCCAAAGAGACTATACACCAATACACAATTCTTGCACCCCCCCCCCCCCCCCCCCCCCCCNGGACCATAAGGAGGAATTTTTTTAAGAATTCAAGACCAAAAAATGCCAAAAAGCATGCAATTTCACTACTTCAAATGCAAGGATGCCCCCAATCTAATGCAAGGAAAGAAATTAACATTTTTTGTTTCAAAGATAGCTAAAAGCGTATTCAAATTTGTCAATAAAATTGTAATCAGAACCAACAAATCACCCCAAAACCATATCTAAGATCTGGGCAAGAAAAACCATCAAAAATCATTTTTTTCACAATCGTCGTTGGCTGTAGACTAACACAGTGTGACGATCCTTGATCGTCATAGACTAGAGAACAAGTACAATGTGACGATGTTGCACTATGTCAAAAGGTAGGGTGCGTCGATCCTAGATCGTCGCACTGCCCCTCAAAGCAGGGTGCGACGATCAAAGGAAAAATAGAAAAAATAAAAGGTAAGAAGTTTTTTCCAGTGAATTTAAACAGTCAAAGAGTTCATCTAGATCTCCCAATGACTCGGAAAATAGAACCCAGGAAATCAAAGCAAGAGAGAAATAAAAACTAGGAAAACAAATCGTTCCCCAGTATGGTCGCCAATTTTGTTATGGGATTAATCTCTAAGTGCAAACATAAACAGATCTCCCTAAATCCACGTGGATCTAGAACAAAACAGAACAAAATATGACACTTTCTCTAAGATATAACTATTGAGTTTACTAGTTAACAATAGATAGACAACATACTGTTTAAATGTCTCTTCCTCCTACCATTTCCATCCTAGCTCCACTCTGATGCTCTTGTGATATTGGATCTGCAAGGGAACACAAGCCAACCAAAGTGAAAGCAATAAAATGAACTCAACAAGAACCTATGTATGTGATCAAGGAATCATACAATAAAACAAGACAAGTCTTATGGGAAAGAAACATATCACTATATCATATTAAAATGAAAGCAAAGATTACAACCAAATCCTTGATGTCGCAAGGTCCCTTCCAATAGTTCCTTTCTTCCCACACACTTATTCTCCACGGATTCTGAGATCAACAATCTATCTTGACAAAGCAGAACTCAAAGCCACTCTAACCAAGCTAACAATCTCAAGCCAAATTCCCAATCTAACTTTCTCCATGAGAGATCCTCTCCTTTTATAAGCTGAAGAGGATAAGGTGAGGAGATTAGGATGATCCCACTAAATCAGAAAAGTGAGTAATATCCAAACCGATCGGACGCCACCTCACCAGAGAAGATTCTCCTTCTAGAAGCATCAAAAAGATGTTCGTTTTTTGCACGTACCAAAATCGTCGCACCCCTATAACTAAGAAGAGTGTGATGACGTCACAGGCCAAGTTTAGTACAGCTAGTGACGGTCTGGGATTGTTGCACCCCTGACATTAGGTAGGGTGTGGTGATCCTCCTTAATAGGTTTTTTACAAAGGAAAAGACAACTTCTTCTCTCGGGTAAAGTTCTTCTCCCTTCTTTCTTCAGGAATCCGGGCCATTGATCCTTCTAAAGACAAATGATAGGTTTACATCATTAACGGTCATAAGGGTGATGAAAATAATGTGTAACACTAGAAATCCAAAAACCTAACCCTAGAAGGTGAAACGCCAAAAGTCATGTGGGCCCTATGGGTAAGTTGGTGTAATTTGGTACCTCAACTTCCTAGGGTCGTAAATTTTTCATATGACCTCCGTTTTAGGCGTGTGATGGCCCGTTGGAAAGGTCTTTTAGAGAACTACACATTTCATCGTCAAAATATGACTTCGTCTATAGTCTGACTGTGGTGAGACAAAAACAAAACAATGTTTAGGGCCCCAAAACAGCCATGGAAGTACAACAAGATGTGTTGACATGAAAACATACAAAATAAGTCAGTTGGATTAGGCGAGAGGCCACCCGTATCCACCTGGAAAATGTGTGGGGCTTCAGACATCCCCAGAAGTGTAGAACTCACAATTATAAAGCAGTACAGAAGGACATGTTGAATGAAAACGGACACAAGGAGCCAGTTGGAATAGGTGGGTGGCCACGAATATCCACCTGGATCATTTTAGTTAAACTTCTTCTTGGATCAATTATATGTTTCAATGAACTCTTGAGCCACTCTTCTATATACTATTTTAATGGTGGGATTTTTATTTTCTACTTCACCCGGAGCGAGAATATATCATCTTGCATTGCTTGGAACTCGGAGTATAATTTTTTAATTGATGACAAATGGTCTTCATTATCATTCACAAAATTAATCGTTTAATCTCATCCTCCAGAAAATTAGTGAGATTATCAAACTCACTAGCCCAAAATTTTTTGAGTATGTTTAAATCCATTTCCAATGGCTCCTTGGTTAATAACTTGGATACTCTAACCAATTGTGGGCCCTCAAGTTTCTTAACTATTTAAATTGATTTCAAAAGTGAATCACTTATTTTTTCATCAACACTTTTACAACTTGTAATTAATTCCCGCAAGATTTATATTTTTGCCAACCATCCAGCCTTTACTTCCTCTATTCTATTATGTGAGGGAAAGTCTTGTTGTTTCCTAGTGAAGTCACTCACACTTGTCACTCATGCCACAAATGTACTTAGAGCGTTTTTATTGAAAAACTCATCATTTTATAAATCTTGTTGTAGATATTCCATAAAAGAAGCAATTCTTTGTTCCAAATTCCTCAAGATAGTGTTGACTTCCCATGCCTCTAAGATTATATTGAGTCATTTGTTTTTGTTTTCTAGACATACATCCTTATGCCACTTAACAAATTGGAATCTTTCCTGGCCCTAGATGTCATGCCTAGTGTATCTTGTGGAGTTGGATATAGAGCTATGACATATAGTGGTTAAGCAAATAACAACTTAAGACTGGGGGCATCCTCTAATTCACTTTTTCTCTTTTTCAATATCTTTTTTTTTCAATAATTCCAGAGGGTCCAACACCAGAGACATCTATAACGACCCCCTAGATGAACGAAGGATCATTACTACATGAAAAAACACATAAACAAAAAAAAATTGCTAACTAATTTTCTATAGTTTACCAGCTAGGAATTACAATGATATTTAACTATTATCCTACCATGAACTAGATGCATGCACAACATTCTAAAATAGACATAAAAATCAACTAATAACTCAAATACAACAACATATGAATTGTTCTCAAACATAGAGTTAATACACATCAATTAAACTCATAATGCAACACATAACAACATAAAACACTTATCTTTTAAAAATGGTTGCACAACCAGCTGCTTGGGACAGATGTTCCACCCAACCATAGACTTGTTTTTACAAGTCTCAATATCAAGTCACCCCTGAGTTGGGGCTAGCAATCCACAAAAGAGGGTGGTCTCTCATTGTCTACTCACAGCTCACAAATCCAACAAGCCATTGGTATTCTCTTATAACTATCATGATTTTCCACCAAATCTCTTCCTCTCAATTTGTCCAACCCAAGGAACATACCCCTTCACTACTCTCAGTCCATTGGGCATCCCATTTGTTTATCAGGGTTTCTCTAGCACAGGTAACCAGAAATATCACTACTGTGAAACTCAAGGGAGCTCACTACTAGGAAAACTTCCAGGAAAAAAAATCAATCACTTGTTGTTATAGTGAAAATCACATAGGGGTTCACCCTTTAGGCCTGACAACCTAGATCTTCATTATTTTTCTCCAAATACGCTCTAGAATTTTCCCTCCATGGTTTCTCCAGCTCCAAGCTCTTCTTTCCTGCTCTTTGCTTGTTGTTCATGGAAAAATATTGACTATATAAAACGTTGTCACTGCCCATATGAATTTCCTCTCTTTTTTTACTTGCTTGACTTACACACTTCCCCAAGCTAATTTTACTTAGCCCCCATGCTCGCAATAACTATGGGATGTGACTTCTCACACCCACCCTCTTACATGCATTCAATGATTGGATTTGGGGACACTCAATTAGAAATTAGAAGGTTCATATACCAATACAAATTTTAGGAAGTGTGTTGAATCAATAGACATGGGTAATTCCCCCTTGGACCCCTCTTAGACATCCTCCTAGACCCTCCCTTCTCTTGTGGATTAATCAACCCCCATATTTTTCCATGTCCCCTAGCAACTGGAATCACATTTTATTTATTAAAATTCAGAAATACAATTTGCATATTACAACTCGTGGTCGTATCCACACATTATATCTACATTAAGCATTAATTAAACTAGGGATTATAGCGAGGATGTGTTAACGTGCGAAAAATCACCGTTTGTCAACAGCAGGGGTTACCCCCAATAAGAAGTCCCAATTAGACCTCTCACTGTTTAGAATAGGGAACCCATCCATTTTCTGGCCCAGTAGCCATTTCTGGTTTTGGTTTTACTGGTTGTGGCCCGGTCCACCAATGAAGGTGAATGATGGATGGTTGTGCAAACGAAAGATGTAGATGAAGACTATGTAAATGCATGAAGGAAATATAATCTACTTCTAATCTATCCTATCCTAGCTAGGAGTGAATTATCGTAAGTGAATGGGATGTAATGAAACTAAACTCTTCTTAGGACCCCACTAAGGTAGTTGTCATGAAGGTGCAAAGTTAGAAACACATGTATACACATACATAACCAGAAAAATCTAAATCATATATATGAATACATCAACAAATCAAATGATCAAGATGTATAATATAAGAAAGAATAATAGTACTACAAGAGGAACATAGATTGCATCAGAAAAATGTATTAGCAAATGTGTCCTTACAGCCCATGTGAACAACATACAATCCGCTTGAAATAGTTCACAACAAAACAACAACACATGAAAGTTTTTCTCTCTATCCAAAGTTGGCCCTGAGGGCTTCTGAATATTAAAATTTTCAGCAATAGTACATCAAAGCTTCAAGGAATGGCTTCTCAATTCTAGTTAACATTATATTCCCAAAATAGTTCAGAAATGTAAAATGTTTGAAGAGCCAAAAATCCCTTTCTTTGGATACAATTCTAGTATTTATTGAAGCTCAAAATGACTCTTGGCCTTCTGTCTTGTTTTGTGACCTTTCATTTACCAATGTTTGTCCTTATCCTCTTTATGGAGATGAGGGGACAAAGATGGCAGTTACATTTCGAATTTGTCTTTTAGCATCGGTGGGTCATCCTAGATCTCGGCTACCGTGTTCCTTTCCCATCATAACGACAGGATTGGACATTGGGAGATATGATCATCGTAGGGTTTAGACTCCTTCCTCATCCATTTGAGTTTGATTCCATTTATTGTTTCTAGTTTCTAAGACAATTGATTTCATTGTTGATGCTTTATTATCCTTGGTTATAGATCACATCATGAGAATGTTGAATACTACCTCCTCTCGACATTGGTACCTAGCATCATTCAACATACAATGGATGATTGGCCTCGGAGTAACCTTAAATAAACTATTAAAACCAAGCATTCAAACTCATATAAAGGAAATATTAATTAATTGAAATCTCATTTAATCTTCCCTGAATTCGATCCCTAGTTCCTTTGCTCATGGTTGAGGTGTTGCGTTCTTCGTAGTTGTCAATGAGGTGTCAGATATTAATCCTGAAAATGGAAGACAAATGATTAGGAATTTCTTAAATTATATAACTAGGAAGTTGTATATATATGAAATATATTTCCAACGGTATAAGGAACACACAAAATTGACACCCGAGTCAAATGTTATGGCTAAAATACGGAAGACATTCTTGTAGGGTCCTGTCACTATTTCGGAGCAGTTTGCACGAACTCCTCCACTGTGTACCGAAGCAATTTGTGGGTGGGTACTCCTCCGGTTTGAACCAGAGTTCATCGCACAAACTTCTCCAGTACAACTGGAGGACAAGTTATGAACTTCGTCGGGTAATATTGTTGTAATATATGAGTCTAGACAATGTCTTTGCATCATTTGCATGCAGTGTGGGGACTTGGCTCAAATCGTCACATGTTGGGCTTGATTTTACGTGATGGTACATAGTTTGATTGCAAATTTAGGAAGGGGAAAATATTTGTTATGAGAGTACCAAGATCTATTAAAACCCTCCTCCGTTAATATTCTCACTTCTTCACCCTTACTGGGATTACGTGGTGTACAATCCTTTTTTATGGTTATCTTAATGAAATGTTGCTTTATTTGTGCAGACCCATCTCGTATTGTTTCCCAATCAATTAAGCGTCGATCCACCGCATGTGGTGTTTCTCGAAAGAAATAAAGAAAATGATTTTAACGTCCACGAGGCTAACAATATCCTATGGGACAAACTGCTTCACACACTGATTTCTGCAGTTCAACCCTTTTCCTATTCAACTTGATGATGAGCTCCCCCAATTTCTCCAATGTCCCCTCGTTGAATAAATTATTCCAAGAGCTAGTTGTCAAGATACTTATATATTTGTCCCTACTATCTTTGAAGGCTTCACACTCTAAAATGAATTTTTTTTTCTGTTTCCACTTTTCCGGAGGTGTAGAACATACACACCCTTTCTTCCCAAGCTTCTTTTGGCTTTTTCCAATGCCCAATTTCACAACAGAGTTGATGGGAATTGGTTCTTAATTGGGCAATAAGTACTTTGGCTCTCCAAGATATATTGTCCCCTATGTACGCTTTTTGACGATGATTGTATGTGGGGTTAAACTCTTCAATATAATACTCTTTCTTTCTCCTAATCCCTTTATCCCAAGTTCACTTGTGGAACCTATCAATAACAAAAGTCTTTATCTATTTATTGTTCGTAGGGCACCTGTTCAAGTGGATATCCCATTTACTAATCCATTTAGTATTTTGTTGTGTCCATGTCCTCTTTCTTTTGCACAATATGTCATTGAAGACGACCTTAGGCCACCGACCGTCTTCCATTTGCTCAATTTTTTTTAAATATCTTATGAGACACACCATAGTAATTGCTTCAATAGGAGAAACCCCCATTTCACTCAGCATGATATCATAAGGGACCGAACTTTTAATTTTAAACTTGTTTGTAATCAAGCGTTTTTTAATCTTCTCAATTTTCTTCCACTGTAAGTCAGATGTGTTGCCGGCCCACACTTCACAACCATATAGAACCGTCGGGATCACTAAAATCCCAAAGAGAGTTTTCATAGTCTTCCAATCCCATATCTTTGCCTCTCTGCACCTATTTTGAAAAGCATAGAACATTTTCCAACCTCCCAAAGTTCTTTTCTTTCTACAACCTTCCCAACTTAGATTTTTGTTGAAGTCAATTCTGAGGTATTTGTAATCTGCCACTTCTTCAAGAGTTTTGCCTTCAAAGTAGAACTTATGTTTCTTATGTTTTCTTTTGCTAGAAAAAATTACCACTTTCGTCTTGCTAGTATTGACTTTCATCCCCATTGTACTATAGAAGTACTCAAGGGAAATTAAGTGTTCTTGCAATCCAAGAGCGGATTTAGCAATCTGAATAAGGTCATTTTCATACAAAAGAAGCCTTATCACAAAATCACCCAAAAGAGCACCATCACCCTCCTGTAAGTTCTCTTCAAGTTTGTTTATATATAAACCAAAAAGGGTAGGGGACAATGAGCACCCTTGCTTGACCCCGATATCACTCCTAAAACTTTCAGAGATACCAGCTGACGTTCTGATTTTGACTTTAACTTTCTCATATAGCCTATGGATGGATTCTCTAATATGTATAGGAACCCCAAGTTCCTCCATTCTATTCCAAAGCTTATCTCTAGGGACTGTGTCAAAAGATTTTTTGAAATCGACAAAGCAACAAAAGGCTTCCTCTTTTTTCTCCCACACTTTTTCAATGATGTGCCTTAGAGTTATACCGTGATCAATCATTGAGTGTTTAGGTCTGAAACCTTATTTCCCTTTAGCATGCTTATCTCCTTCTTCCGCCCACTTGCTGATTATATTTTCTAACATACTTCCAAATAACTTTTCAAACAAGGGCTTTATCATTATGGTCCTATAGTTGGAGGGATTGTTGACATCCCCACTCTTGAAAAGAGGTATTTCTAGGCTCGTTGTCCGATCTTTAGGGAATCCCTACTGAATGATGTTGTTGAAAATTTTCATAATTTGAGGTGCAAGAGTTTTTGAACCCCGCTTTAGATATTCTACTTGGAGTTCAACTAAATCTTTTGTTTTTCAAACACCCAACTTTTTTATACCCACCTCGATTTCTTGCACGGTGAAGAGCTTAGTAGTAGTGTTGACCAAGGGAGGGGGGTCCACCTTAGGATCTTTCTCATAAAGTTGTTTTACATACTCGAACCATTGATAATATATGATATTATTTTCAGTTTGTTTCTTTCTCATTTGAAGCTCCTTCCAAAATAACTTGGGGTTATTTTTCCCCAAGAAGATTAGTTCCTCCCTCCTTGAGATCATGAAATCAGATTTTTTATTTCTTACAATTTGTTTGTAGGATTTTATGTTTATTTATTGTTGGCTTGACTCTTTCAAAGTTTTCCTTGTTGTTTTGCATTCCTCATCAAACCAAACATTAATCGGAAAGTAGTTTGTTTCAGATTTCCTATTTTTTTCTCTTTTGCATTCAGTAAGTGCGCTTTGGATTAAATTTGTTAGCTCATGGCTATGAAGGCCCTGGGACAGAATTTTCTCATTGTTAAACATCCTCTTTAGCGCTATCTTGAAGGTGTTATGGTTTTTTTGAGTCAACAGAATTATGCCCTTTGAAGGAGGTTGTTAAATGTGCTGATGTTTAGTCCCATGATGTTGTTGTTCATCCCAAGTGAGACTTAAATAGATCGGTTTATGATCAGATTTCAACTCCCATAGTTGTTCACCAATCAAAACTTCCTCCATTTTCTCACACAAGCCATGTGAAAAAATTTCATAGCCTACTACACTTGCTCCATTGTAGGTATTGCAGGTGAAATTGCTAGAATTCTCCGATCTAGCCAACCCATTACAAATGACTAAGTCAAATGCCCCACATAAAGTAAGCAGTTGTTCCCCAAAAATTTTGCAGCTTTTGTTGTCCTCTTAAACTCTTGCCCACTGATGATTTCTTTCTTCTATAAGCCAAATGGGGTTGCAGTCTTCCTTACAACAAATAATACTAGCTTGTTCACATGTTTGTCCTAGCATTGAAATCACCCACTATAAGGACTTCACTTAGTTGAGAGTACGTTGCAATATTGTTTTTTAAGGCTGAAAAGGGGTCTTTGTGGTCAAGCCCCCTACTTTTGTAAGTTTTTGAAACTTGTGGGGCAAAATAACATGTTGTAATTCTAATGATGTTACCATTTTCTAATATTTTAAACCAAATGAATTTTTTATTTGAGTCTTCTCTTTCTAACTAAATGAGACAACCTTTTTTTCCTCACTAAGACCATGATACCCTCATGTCCTTTACCATTATCAGTTACTTTGTTCCACACTGCCATCTTCACATACTCTTCAAACAGAGGTGTCTTGCACCCTTCATGCTCATGTGTTTCCAATAGACAAATTATGTCTCTATCTTCCGCGATAGGTCCTAACCCAGGTCCCCACCTCCAAGGATAACCTCTACAATTCCAACAAACTAATCTTAAGGAAACCTGGGAATAATTTGATTGCTACTTGTTTTGTCCTATAAGACTCAAAGTTGAGTCTTCACCCCTATTTGTCCATATTGGCCTTGTTGCATGTTTTCCTACTAATGAAATTGTTGTCTCTTCTTGGCTACCAACTTGTTGTCTTGTTTTAGAATCAGGACCGAAAAAGGCAATAACAACTTGTTAGGGACCTAACCCCTCATGTAGGTAGAATAATATATTTTCATGTAATAAAGGTCAATATTAATAAGGCCTAGAAATAAGGAAGAATAAGTCCAATGTAAGAAGACCTAATAGCAGCTTTCTCTTCTAGAAGGATCTTCCTCTAGATTGTTCTTTTGATAGACATATTTAGTATAAATAGGAGTCGAGGGTATGAGAAGTTGTGTCTTGGATATTATTGTAATAGAGCTCTACTTTGTTGGAGGTTTCCCCCTCAAAGAGGCAAGTGAACATTGCTCTCGGTAATCAAAGTGTTATTTCTGGTGTTATTTTGTTATCATTCTGGTATTATCGTGGTGTTGTTCTCGTTATATTGGTGTTCATATTCCATTTCTAGCTATTTATTTTTGTTCTGCATACTTTTTATATCTAGAATATTACAAGTGGTATCAGAGCACCTTCCTCGGTAGAAAATTGTGGGTTAATTTTTTTTCAAGGTAGAGACATATTCTGACATCTTTAAGCTACAAATATATATCGTTACGTGCATAAACCTGCACTCGGGGATTCATACACACAGGAAATACAAGTGGTACTTAAGCACACATCTATTGGTCACCCTTGTAACCCATGTTGGTACTCCTTCGAGTGGTAGCGCATCATACAACACCAGTATACGAATCGACCTAGATCTCTTGAAGCCCTCCGTAGATAAATCGATCGGCCACCTAACTGCTATAGTGCCACTGAGAACAACACTCGGGAAGATACTCTCTAGTACCTGGGTAGTTGGGTAGTATGGCTAAGGGTATGGTCTAGCCTCCTTAGTTGGTTCCCTGAGATATTGGGTCGAGTACTACTGGTGGACTCTGCACATATATCAGAGAGCTATAGCACAAGGAAAACCCTTGTCTGTAGAACCCTTGAATACCCTAACCCTTGGAAGGAAACATAAATAGAACCAACAAGATCTGTTGTTGTGCTACATTGTATTCTGCATTCTAGTTGCAAAATTACTACACATTTCTTCCTGTTAAGAATTTGGGAATTTCGTCACTATGGTATTCTTCAGGCTGAAGTATAACTCCGCAGGGGTAAAAAAAAAAAAAAGAGTATGGTGGTCCCACCGGCACACTTATTTGGGACATATTCCATTGGATTCCCCTTTTCTCCCTGATCGCAGTCATACCCTTCATTTTTAATCCTTTTTGTTTTAGTGGACCCGACCCCTTCCCAGTTTCCCTATTTTTTCGTCTATCCCATTATATTACCCTGCAAACACTGATCGTTGTGGTACCTATCACTTCTAAGTCTTTCTTTTTGTGGTCCCACCCACCCATGTTTTCCTTACCCGCACTTCTCCTCTCCAAATGGCCACCACTTACAACCAAGATCTCCAAAATTATGTCAATCAAGCCCATGTCTCCATCGAACATCTCACATTTCAACTGGATTCCACCAATTCTCGCATTGACACCTTGGAATCCAACCGCACAACCCAATTGACCTCCCTCCAGTCTTTTTTCAATCAATTGTTGAGTCACCCTACGGATCCTTCTTCATCATCACAACCCGATGTTGTTGATTCCTCTCAGTCTCCACATTTTCACCCCAACTCCTTTCATCGTGAACCTCGTCTTCCCTGAGTAGAGGTTGATAAATTTGATGGCTCCTATCCTACAAGTTGGGTCACTCAAATGGAGCATTACTTTTCTCTACATGGTATTACTGACGAGTTGGCCAAACTTCGCTATGTTTTCCTCTATCTAGATCCTGAACGCTGGCAATGGTGGCAATGGCGCAAAAATTCACGTCAGGGGTATATTACCTAGACCCAGTTTGTTGTTGAGCTCTATGCCCGCTTTGATACCTATACCCACTATTTAGGTCGTTTGACCAAGTTGAAACAGTCAGGCACAATGGAAGACTTCGTCACTGATTTTGAGCATTTGGCCTTTCGAACAGAGGGCATGTCATATGTGTTCTTCCATGAATGATTTATCAGTGGTCTCAAGGATGAAATATGATCCCATGTTCTCATGTCCTTCCCTCCCACTTGGTTGGAATCTACTCAATGTGCTAAAGAGGCCCAACAAGTTGTTTTGTCTGAGAACAAAAAAAACCATTTTGTTCCTCTCCCTCGACCCGCTAATCCTAACCCCCCTGTTACTCCCCTCAAGGTCTATAAACTAACTAGGGTTGAAATGGTTGAACACCAACTGAAGGGCCTTTGCTATAATTGTGATTTCGGGGCACAAGTGTAAGGAAAAAAAACTATTTATGACCATCTCAGAAGATGTTCCTGAAGAGGATGTGATAGCTCCCTTTGGTGAAGAACCCTCCCTTCCCGATGCCACCCAAGAGCATGCTTACCCACCTGAAGTAGACTCACGTATTTCCTTGCATGCCCTCACTAGCTGCTCAGCCCCCAAAATGCTAAAGCTCATTGGCTACATTAAGCACAGGAAGGTCATCATCCTTGTTGACAGTGGTAGCACCCACAATTTTATTCATCGTCGCATTGCCCAGGAAACCAATTGCTATATTCATGCTGCCAATAATTTTCAAATCATGATAGCCAATGGTGGGTCCATGAAATGTGGTGGGCGGTGTGAAAATTCTCATCTTCAAATTGGACATTACCAATTGAAATCTCATATGTTTTCCATTGACATGGGAGGTTGTGACATTGTGCTAGGTGTTGAATGGTTACGCACTTTGGTTCCCATTCTTATGGATTTTAAGGAATTAACCATGCAATTCCAACAGGAAGGACAAAAGTATCAATTCCAAGGCCTCACAGTTGGTTCTCCTGAGATCATTAGTTCCTATCGTATGGAAAAGATCCTCAAGAAAGGCCACTCTGGTATCATTGCTCAACTCCATTCTATTCAAGTCGTTGAGACACCCTCTGTCCATCCTGACCTCCAAGCTATCATTTCCAAACATCAAGATGTTTTTTCCACCCCTTAGGGAATTCCTCCTTCTCGTGGTGTTCATGATCATTCCATTCCCATTGTTCCTGGCAGTCTTCCTCCCAATGTGCGCCCTTATCTCCACCCCTTTGCCCAAAAGAATGAAATTGAGAAATAGTGTAGGAATTGCTCCAAGCGGGTGTTATCTTCCCTAGTACCAGCCCTTATTATTCCCCTGTGGTCATGGTACTTAAGAAATAAGGTACTTGGTGCACGTGTCCCGACTTTTGTGCCCTCAATAAGCTCACCAAGGACAAGTTCTCCATTCCTATCATTGATGATCTCTTGGATGAGTTGAGTGGTGCTCAGTACTTCACTAAACTTGATCTGCATTCTGGATACCACTAGATACGTATACAAGAAGTTGACATACCCAAGACTATCTTTCGAACTCACGAGGGTCACTATGATTTTTTGGTCATGCCCTTTGGTCTATGTAATTCCCCCTCCACCTTCCAAAGCCTCATGAATCATGTCTTCTGTCCTTTTCTCCATCATTTTGTCTTAGTTTTCTTTGATGATATTCTCATCTATAGTAAAACTTGGCAATCTCATCTTTCCCATGTGGATCAAATTCTCCATCTACTCTCACAGCACCAACTTTTCCTCAAAGAATAAAAATGTGATTTTGGCGCCTCAGAAGTCGAGTACTTGGGTCACATTGTTGGCAAGGCTGGTGTCAGGGTGGATCCTAAAAATATTGAAGCTATGCAAGATTGGCCTCACCCAAAGACTCTCAAAAGATTGTGTGTATTTCTTGGTTTAACAGGTTATTATCGCAAGTTTGTTAAGAATTATGGAAAGATTTCGGCACCTCTCACTACTCTCCTTAAAAATAATTATTTCACTTGGACTTCAGCAGCTTCTCGGGATTTTCAAACCTTGAATATGGATATGTGCACCACTCCAGTCCTGGCCCTTCCTGATTTCACAAAAACCTTTGTCCTGGAATGTGATGCTTCCAGGAAAGGAATTGGCGTCGTCCTTATGCAATAGGGTCAACCTTTGGCCTTTACCAGCAAACAACTATCAGAGCGAAATTTGGGAAAATCAATCTATGAAAAGGAAATGTTGGTTATTCTACATGCCATGGATATTTGGTGCCCTTATCTATTGGGGAAATGATTCCAAATTAAGATAGATCATCAAAGTCTTGAGTATTTTATGGAACAAGGCCTTTCCTCCCCCAAGCAACAAAAATGAGTGACTAAGCTCTTTGGATATGATTATGAGATCATTTACAAGAAATGAAAATACAATGTGGTTGCTAATGCACTCTCCAGAAAATATGAAGATGAAGGGTCCCTCTTTTCTCTCTCATTCATTGTACCAGATTGGCTCCAAGTTGTTCTCCGGGAATGGCTACAAGATTCCAAAAGTTCACATCTGATACAACAATTGCAATCCAATTCTCCATTCTCCTCAGGGTACTCTTGGCTCAATGATGAGCTTTGATACAAAGGTTGTTTGTATTTAAGTACTCAGTCAAAACTTAAATCCATGGTACTTTCTAAGCTTCATGCTACACCCATAGCGGGGCACTTAGGGTTTACCAAAACCTATGATCGGTTCAAACGTTCTTTTTTCTGGGATGGTATGAAACAGGACGTTCGTAAATTTGTGGTTTAATGTGATTTGTGTCAATGCAACAAGGGATAAACAGTCAAATCTCCTGGAACACTACAACTACTTCTGATTCCACCTGCTATTTGGCGGGATATCTCTATGGATTTTATTGTAGGCTTACCTAAATCAGGAAATAAATCAGTCATCATGGTGGTAGTTGTTCATCTTTCCAAGTATTCTCATTTCTGTGCTCTTCAACACCCATATACAAATTCCACTATGGCTCAAATTTTCATGGACCAGGTCTTCAAGCTTCATGGAATGTCGCATTCCATTGTTTCAGATCGTGACCCAACTTTCACTAGCAATTTTTGGCAAGAACTATTCAAGCTCCAAGGCACCCAATTGCATCTCAACATAGCTTATCATCCCCTGACTGATGGTCAAACTGAAGTGGTCAACAAGTGTTTGGAAACATATTTGAGGTGTTTTGCATCGAAGAGGCAAAATCAATGGGATCAATGGTTACCACTAGTTGAATGGTGGTACAACACTTCTTACCATACAACTACCCGCATGACTCCTTTTAAAGTGGTATATGAACAAAATACACCTTCGGTTCTCTCATATTTTCCAGGTGTCTCGAATGTCCAGGAAGTTGACCAAATGCTTACAGTTCAAGAGGCTATTCTTCATACCCTCAAAGATAATTTGGTCATGGCCCATAATCGCATGAAGCAACAAGCAGATCAAGATCGCTCTGAATGTCAATTTGCAGAAGGGGATGAGGTGTTTCTTCGACTACAACCTTACAAGCAAACTTCCCTCAAGGCTGACCATTGTCAAAAACTGGTGCCCAAATTTTATGGTCCTTATACAGTTCTCAAGCATGTGGGACAGGTGGCCTATCAGTTAGCTTTGCCCAATCATTCTAATCTCCATCATGTTTTTCATGTTTCATGCTTAAAGAAGGTGATTGTAACTAAGTGCCAAACTCAAACCGACCTTCCCGAGTTGGACGAAGAAGGCTCCATTTGGCTACAAACACAAGCATTTTTGGACCAGTGTGAGTATCGTTTGCGTCACCAAACCATCAAGGAAGTGTTAGTCTAGTGGAAAGATACAACTCCAACAGATGCCACTTGGGAACCAACTACTATTCTGCAGCAATTTCTTCATCTCAAGCCTTGAGGACAAGGTTGTTTTTAAGGGGGAGGACATGTTAGGGACCTAACCCCTCACATAGGTAGAATAATATATTTCCATGTAATAAAGGTCAATATTAATAAGGCCTATAAATAAGGAAGAATAAGTCCAATGTAAGAAGACCTAATAGAAACTACTGGTTCTAGAAGGATCTTCCTCTAGATTGTTCTTTTGATAGACATATTTAGTATAAATAAGAGTCGAGGGTATGAGAAGTTTTGTCTTGGATATTATTGTAATAGAGCTCTGCTCTGCTGGAGGTTTCCCCCTCGAAGAGGCAAGTGAACATTGCTCTCGGTAATCAAAGTGTTATTTCTGGTGTTATTTTGTTATCATTCTGGTATTATCGTGGTGTTGTTCTGGTTATATTGTTGTTCATCTGCCATTTCTAGCTATTTATTTATGTTCTGCATAATTTTTATATCTAGAATATTACACAGCTTTTCCTTTGAACAACCATGCCCTTTTTCCCTCATCCCTTGCTACCCTAACCTTTGACAACCCTTCCATTCTTTCCTCTTGATGTCTAATAGTTAAATCTTTGTCTAGAAAAAAGTGAGAGCCTCTCAAGAGTTGCTTCTTGCCTAGGAGAATTTGTTTGTCATGTATGCTTGACATGGTGACTTTTATGGGCCAAGCTCTCTCGCCACTAATCTTACCCACCCTCCATGCTTGGAAAATTCAGCCTTGCCAAAGCAACTTGTCCTTCAAAAATTCACTTGCAAGATCGAGAGTACACTCATTTTTTCCATACTCTCTCACACCTTTGATCATTATGTTTGTTTCTATGCCTCGTATTTCCTTGTTTTCTCTACCTTACATGTTGTCCCCCTAGTTGTGTGATTCTTTTTCCATATGAGCAGAATTGCTAATGACTTGTGCCCAAGTTTTGGAATTTATTATAAAATCTATTTTATCTTCATCCCTTGCTTTCACTCCACGGGTGTATGATTGTTCCCCTGTTTTCCCTTCAACTTTGGGTGTTTTAGAGTTCATCACCTCTCTAATTTCCATAGCAGAATATTCCCTTATTTTTCCATCATCCTTCAAGCCTTGCCATTCAGCCTTTGCTTCCAAAAGGTCTTCTTGCAACAGTGTCACTTGATCTGTTAAAACTTTATTGTTTTCTGCTAAGTCCCGATTTTCTACTGTCAATAGTTGGATTTGAAGGTCTCTTTCATGCCCTTTGACTTCCAAAACCTTCAATCTCCTCTTGGCATTTAATAACTCTTGCACATGCAGGTCAGGTGACCATGTGAGAGATGTGGATGTGGGACTTTACAAGGCATAATCATTGTTGTCTTTAATCCTGTTGTTGTTACACCTTTGCAAAAGAGGCTTGCTTGAAAGTTTATTATAGAGGACCAATTTTTTCCTTGTCTATTCCATTTTAGACGAGAAACTCTACATTTTAAAATACCCCAAAATTGTTTGGCATTGATCCAAACCCACTTCGATGAATTCAATCCAACATCTTTCCTTTTAAAACCTTAAATATTCCTTCTTCATTAACGTGGGCTCTTCAAATATTTTACAAGACCCTTAACTTTAAAGTTCCTTCATATGTTATGTAAAAGGTATCCAAATTTGTCAACTATTGTTAAACAATTTTTTCTTGACTTCGATCAAGTTAACCCTATGTATGCATGATACTAGCTTGTGTTCGAGATGTGCATTTTCTCCTAACCCTTTCATAAGTCATATCACCTTCGGGCCAAGCTTTGTGAGACGTTGAAGAGTGTCACCCCTTAATAGTAGTATATCATATAAAGTAGAGTTGTCTCATGTCTACAAGTTGTTTAACTTCTTAGGTATGTTGTTTGCTTGTTCACCTTCAAGTTCATACTCTCGTCCTGTAGTGAATATTGTTGCAGAGTTTTACCCATCACCAACATCTTCTTTGGGTTGTTGCTTCTTTTGTGGATGAAAGCGGGCACCGGAGTAGTTTCCATTATGTTCGTCGGTGATTTCAAGCATCATCTTCGGTTAAATTCAGACGATTTCCTCACATTAATGTTCATATGGACCGAGCAAGTTCCTCTCAAATGCTCTGGACTATCACCAGCCAAGTTGTTCGTAGATTCTTCGGGCCGGTTCCTCATTGAGTTTACCGGAGAACTTCGAAATGCTTCTAAGCAATAGCTCCGGTGTGAGATCAGTGACCAAGTTTTTAAGTGCTCTGGTGTGTGCTCTTTTCCTTTGTCATAGTTTATACTTAAAATATATTTAAGTTATTTAAATTTAAAATATTAAGCTGTGAAAATGACTTATAAACATAAGTATTTTACCAAGATTGATTTTACATGGAGGTGAGAGATGTAGATCTGTCCTAAGGCTCTTGGAGGAACTTTTAAGTACTCATAACTTTCTCGTTCTCGTACGACTTCCGATTTGGGTACTGTTTTTTTTGCCACAAAGAGCACCGAGAGATTCTTCAAGCAATCCCACCGTCCATGCCGTTCAAGCGTTCCCCCTGTGTAACAACCGCTGAGGCCAGTTCGGGCAATAAACCCTTGGCGATTCATTTTGGCACTTCCATGTGTCAGATTTTGATTCCATGAGTTGTGTTGGAATCAAAATGGCGAAAATCATACAATCAGCTTGTTCCGGCAATTAAACATCTACTTTGATGAACACTGAAAAATTGCGCTCAAAGGCATTTTTAAATGGAAGTTTGGGTCCCGTTTTCATTGTTTCTTCGCCTAAATTGAGTTTTTTTAGTTCTTGTGCCATCTGTCCTATAAAGGATCTTAGTTCATCCGTTGTAGTTGAGGTGATGTGTTAGTAGCACAAAATTATAAATCTGCAAAAACTGAAAATTGACATTTGGGGCATTTAATGCAGTTTCGAAGTTGGAAGTACCGAATTTATTTCGAGGTCCACTTCAGTGTTAGCATAAGACCAATAAGTGTTGTGGTTAACCCATCTCATTCTAGATGACACTTTCATGATCACAGTTTAATCATAGAGCACAAAGTAAAAAAACTGATGTGGTACGTGAATGCAAGCTACCAGCAACACAAACCAGTTTGATTATGATTGTGACCATGAAGCAAATCGGGTGCGATAAGTATCAGTTATCAGTTATCTAATTAGGCGTAGGAAGTTGAGTCATCAGAAATGGTAGGAAACCGACTGATGGCGCAGCAAGAAGGATCTGAGCTAGGAGGAGGATAAGATAGGACTCAAGATGAAGTCGAGCCTTGTTGATCGGTTCAACATTGGTGAGAGGAAGAACATAATTGTCAGTATGTTCAGTGCCAACGAGGAGTCGACATCCTTCTACTAGTGCATCG
This sequence comes from Picea engelmannii, assembly GCA_009831015.1. Classification (NCBI taxonomy): domain Eukaryota; kingdom Viridiplantae; phylum Streptophyta; class Pinopsida; order Pinales; family Pinaceae; genus Picea; species Picea engelmannii. The sequence continues at coordinate 225,792 of ML801783.1, forward strand.
ACGACCAAAGAGGAGAGCTCATAAATAAGCAGTGAGTCGACGAGGGAGAGATGAACCTCATTGCTATGCAGTGTGACGGAGAGAAAGGGATGAACGTTGTCGATATGCAATGTATCGGTGAAGGTTAAAGGAAGTCAATTGGTGAAACACATGTGAGCGATGAAGATAATTGCATGAACATTTTCGGTGTACCGGCGTTGATCACGCGAACTTCACCGGTGATAAAGATGTGTAATGGTGAGATTTAGTGGAAACACGTCGGTGCATCGATCGAGTTCAGGGGAAAGTGGTTGATGTATCAGTGAAGAAATCATTGGTGCACCAATGTGTAGGTGGGAGAAAGAATGCATTCGTCGGTACACTATGTATTTTCAAAGGAAGAGGGAAATTGTCGAAGTGCAGATCAACGGATCAAAGTGATCTGAAGAAAAACTATAAATGGTAAGGTAGGAAGAGCGGGATGAAAAAATTGGGCTTAGCCACTTGCACGAGAGAGAAGGGGCAAGGGTTTCAGTAGGAAGATTTGAAGGGGGGGGGGAATTTATTCTCTTAGAGACATG
>ML801784.1:25480-36176 GCA_009831015.1 Picea engelmannii
TTCCCGATTATTGTAAAAAGGCCTCCAGAGCCTCATTGTAACCATCTTCTTGCGAATGCGAGTAGCCGTCACATCTCTTCTCAGAGATAAGCTGCCACCATTCTAGCGAGTCTTTCACTCTGTATTTTTACAATCTCTGTACACTTCTTTCATTAATAGAAATCGTGTATTACTGTATCTCTGTGTTTATGGTTGCATCTCTGATATATTTCTGTTATATTACTGGATATACGCGATATCTTTGTGCATTTCTTTATTATATCTCTGCTCTCATTTTGTGCCGAAAATAATCTGGATCAGTAACCCACTCACAAATATTTGTATTTTGATCTTTTCATCCTTTAAGAATCCTACATACTTCAACAACTCAAATAATCTCCTCTATTATTCATCCATTGTCATGCTTTCCAACTTGAGTTAAAATAACTATTTCATATTCCTTTCATAGTAATGTTGTGAATTTTTTTTCTCTTGGAAATATCCTTTGAATTTCCTCCATGATACCTTCTTCTCATCAAGTTGTTTGGATTTCTGAAGTTGATCCCACCACATGGTTTCCTTTCCCTGCAAGTGGTAGGTTGTAATTATAGTTTCTACCCTTGAGCGGTAATTATGCAGTTGGAATTGTTTCCTCATTTTCAATATCCAAGCTTCAAACTCTTCTCCCTTTCTATCATCACCATTAAAAGTTGGTGGCTTGATTTTCTTGAGCTCACCCTGAAAAATGTCTGACTCGGGTCTTCTTCTCTACCTCCTCATAGGAGACACACTTGGGATACTCCCTGGACCTAAAATTGCATGAGCTCTCCTGGGTGATTTCTCAAGGGAATGATGATATTGCTCATACTTCTTGATTTTATGTAATTCCCATCATCATCCCTTTTATTATGGGATCTAGATGTTGTCACTTGTCTAGAACTAGTTTCTTTCTTTGTTCCAAAGCTTTTATTCACTTGCCTATGTATCATCTTCAAAATATAAAGTATCTCTTCCTGATATTTCATAATAATTTCATTATATTCCCTATAACTCTTCACTTCTCTTTGCAGGATTTTCATAGTTGCGGGCTCATGCATGCCTCTTCTTCCATTAGAATTTGTCTCAAAATTTTCCATGATCACATGCATACCTCTAACCTCCTCCTCATGGTTGTAAGATCCATGGGCATATTCCATAAATCTAGTCCTCATTTAAGAACCATTTTTTTTCCCAATATCTCTAATTCTGCAAGATATGTGCATGTAATAAGTATTGTTAGAACATGTATACTATAAAAAATTTCATTAATTAGATTGCAGGTTATTATTCATATCAATTTATGAAGAAGAAAATGAACCAAGTCAAAATCTAATTCTTCTGACACATTCCTCTATGAAACAACTCCCTAATGGTTGTACTCATCCCTCATTCTGAGTTTTGAGTGAAAAGTTACAACATTTTCAAGTTGCAATTTCCACTCATTTCTCTGTGTTTTTTACTACTGCAAAATTGTTTTTATTATTTTCCGAGATAACTACAGTGCTCAATTAAAATTATGGGTTGATAATTGGATTCTACCCCTCAATAATTTTCAATTCACTACTTATTTTCCCAAATATGAGCTCTGGGCTAAAAGTTATGGTCTGTGGAAGTTTTAAGTATTTTCGTATTTTTATCCCTTACTGCTATAGGTGTCTTCTTTCTCTTCCTGTACATTTTTCAGGTACCCAAATTCCAAATATGGCTCCATTGTTGTCTTATATGGTCCATAGTATTTCCATATACTACTCATGTTCCCTAAATTGACTTTTGAGAAAGGACTTATTCCCTTTGGAAGTAAAATGTTACAAAAAATATAGCTTGTATTCTTTCAGTCGTAACTTCCTCATACAAGCTTAGTTTTGTGCCCATAATAGCTTGTTGGAAAGATCTCACTAGGCTATTTCATTTCAAGATACAAATACCATGTTTCTTAGAGGTACACACAAATCTCTCGTTTTAAATACCTAAAAATTTCATTTAGGCCCTTAAAATGTCTCGATTTTGACTACCTAAAAACGTCGTTTAGGCCCTCAAAATCATTCTGCAAGTTCAAGACCTTCAAAAATCTAAACATTTTGTAGAAAATTGATTGTTTTACTGTTATAAAATTATTTCGATATGATCCATTGATCTTCAAATTAGGATTGATCTCAGTTTTCTATTTGGTATAAATTTCCCAAGATCGTAGATGAGTCTCCATCGTTGATCGTCAACTCAGAAGAAATCAAGATGAATCTCTATCGTTGACCGTCAACTCGGAAGAAATCGAGACTGTTCATTCGAAACTCCATCAGTGGTCAACGATCAACTATTTTCTTTCACAAACCAAACTTGTTCACAAATGTTTTTGAACCCCTCTCGTTCCATCATTGATCAACGATTTCCTTAGTTAATTAAAATTGTTCATAAATTTCCCCAAGCCCCAATCATTGACAATCAGTCATTTCTTGGCTGATGTGGCATGACATGTGGATATTGATGTGTAATGACACATAGATGCTGACATGAAAACTTGGATGGCGTGGTATGACACATGGATGTTGACATTGCATGACACATGGATGATAATGTGGCATGACATGCCATCCCCCTCCTTCCCTTTCATTGGTGATCAACAAATTCTCTTGGATGAACTAAAAACCTCGCCATTTTTTTGACTCGACCATCAACGATTGGAAATTTCCATGGGTCGAACCGAGCACTTCGCCAATTTTGTTGATCTGACCATCGACCATCGACGATCTCTCTTTTTTCAATGGAACACTTCAACAATCTTGTCAATCCAAACATTAACCATTGATGGTCTCTCTTTGGTGAATGAAACACTTCACCAATATTATCGATATGACCATCGACCATTAATGATTTCTCTTGGAAAAACATTTTTTTAATATATTGCTCGATAAAGATGTTCTCATTAGACAAACACCAATATACATGCAATAAGTTATTGCCACCTCTAAAATAATTGCATTGTTTATTTATTTTTAATATTCAATAATACATCCAAAATAATTGCATTAATATTATTTATATTAATTAATAATTGCATTAATATTATTTATATTAATTTATAACTACTATGTGATGAAATTACAATATTATAACATAAATTGATTGCTCGATCCAAATAAATATATTGTTTATTTTTTAATATTATCTATATAGTATTTTAGATGTTGTTTTAAATCGAACCTCAATAATACATACAAATTAGTGCTCCATCCAAAATAATAATACATACAAATTAGTGTTGCATCCAAAATAATTAATTGTTTTATTTATTTTTTAATATTATTTATAACAATTTATAACTATCAATATTTTTAAAACAACAAAAATATTCAAAATTTATTAGTTTTAAGAAAAATCTTATTTATAATCATTTATAAAAAAATTTAAATAAAAATCTATATTAATATTTACAATTTATAGAGTCTAGAGTTCTTGGATCTAAAAGACCATAAGAGTCTTCGAAATTTATTAGGAAAAAAGACATGTCCTAGAGGGGAAACCGAGTATACCATGTCTTTCATTGTTATGCTTAGAAATTCAAAGATAAAAATGAAATGTCTAGTATGGCTATGGACATATATGGAAACTATAAAAACATAAGCAAAAATTGAATTAACCATAAGAAAATGTTCTAGAAATTCTTTGGAACCTTAGCAAAGGACTTGCTCGGACCAGTGCCATACTCATAAATACCACCATGAGGACCAGTGCTTGCAGCTCCATAACCAACATTCGTAGCCTGAGGACGTGCCCAAGACGAGTAATAGGTGGCTAGAAGATGCCTCTGTGTTTGCGAGCCAACCAAGTGATGACTTTGGACATGTATTCCATCTTTATCTTCGGCATCTCCATTCGTTCTTTGAGTTGACGAAAATCTTCGTCTTTTGGCAACATGTTGAGAGCTACCATCGTCTTAACACGCAAGTAGAGTTCAAGGGTGTGAAAGAACTTAGAGTTTCGGGTCCTAAGATCACCCTTCCCACTTGTAAATCAACCTCTGAGTCTTCTTTAAATTCATGAATAAGGTGAACCTCATCTTACAGGGCCGGCATGGCCACTTTGTCGTCAGGCAAATGGGTTTCATAGTAAATGACATCGTCTATTGTTGCTCTTGTTGTACGAGATGGCCTTGCCGTGGAAGTTCTAGCATTCAAATGGCGACGCGTACGACGGTGATGATCCATTAGAATGAAGGAAGAAGCAGAGGGAGTTATAGGCCCGTAGGCAAGGGGAATATCAATAAAGGGAAACATAAGCAAAAGGGCCAGAATAATATCAGAACTGCAATTGAACATCAACGACTCCTATATGTTCCTAATAAACTTAACAAGAGTCACGTCACCCTCAAGGAGGATTTTGATGAGTTCTCTCATGGATATGAGCTCCTCAAGGCATAGACGATCAATCAGGATGATACTTGGCATCATATCTTATCTTGCAGCGGAGCATTCATCGACATTATTATCATATTAATGCAAACCCTATTGGGAAACATAGTGATCTCCTTCTCCCTCATGCAAACAGTCTCGAGTTTCATGATGATCTCCTTCTCCCTCATGCAAACAATGTCGGGTTTCATGGCGAGTGCGGACACATTCAATTCCATAATGACATTGGGTATTGTTAAATCTTGAACCCATTGAGGCAGGCCCAAGAGAGAGCTCAAGGATGATGGTGGAAGTGACCTTTCCATGGCCAAAATGTGAATGGACTTCCTCAGCCACATGATCTCCCACCAACATTTGAGCTTGCACGCTAGTAGACACCACATGCAATTGAAGATAACCATTTATAATTATTATTTTACAAAATAAAAGCATTTTTATTTTTATGTTAATAAACATTTTCCAGATTTATATATGGCCCCATCTACACTCCTTCAAAGTTTGATATGTACTTTATTCGTATACACTCATGTGCATTATTACATGTAAAGGACATTCTTACCATTTAAGGTATCTGTCGCATCCACAAATTCAAAGCTTTATGAGTACTTTATACTTATAGATTGATCTGCATCTTTACATGTAAAGCAGTTTCTTAACCATTAAGGTATCGGTTGAAACTAAGTATCCGCTCATACATAGAAACAGGAACATGTATTTGCTTGGTTAAATGAATATTCTTGGAGAATCATTCTGTGACAGTATAAAATACATATCACTGTAATAATATACAGTGATTACATGATAAAAATCTTAAACATAAAATACATATCACTGTAATAATATCACTGTGATTACATGATAACATTTTAAAAATAACACTGTATACATAGCACTAATTATATACACTGATTACATGAAAACATTTTAGAAAAACATGGTATACATTAAAACACACATGTGCACAAACTTTTATCGTCACAGAATAGAAGGCTTTCAACTCTTATCGTCACAGGCCTCTGTTGAGCATGCTCTCCACCCTCTTCATGGAAATCAACCTCTCTGCTTCCAATTTCTTCCTCGTTGTCTCTATGAAATCCTCGGCCTTTTTGTTCACACTTTCATCTTCAAATTTCTCAGAGATCTTAACTGTCTCACGAGCCGCTGGTTTAGCACCATGAGTAATCTTAGCGACATCACTAACTTTACCTGAATCTGCTCCATGGTTTTCTCCAACTTTAGTTGAGGGCATCATGGTGGTATGGCCTTGAGAAGAATTGTTGTTAATTTCCTCATGAGGAACGTTAGATCTCCACGTGCCAAACAGGCATGAAAGAGGCTTACAGAGACCAGATTTCTTCTGTCGATGTTGCTCAGGAGTGTCGGAGACTCGAACCCTGGGTCTTGTTGCCATAACTGCCACAGAAATATACAGTTTTTCTTCAATTGGGAATATGCTGGAATATACAGATTTTCTTCAATTGGGAATATGTTTCTATACCTTTGCTTCAACTATTGTTTCGGCCTGCCTGGCTATATATGATGCTAAGTAGCTTACATCATAAGCACTTGAAATTAAATAACAATTAAATTGATTGTGCACCAAGTTATACCATTTCATATTCCCGTTGACTGAAGCCGCCCATCAAATTTGACGGTTAACAACAACAATAACAAAACATAGACCATTTACACCCGTCAAATATGACGGTTAAGAACAATTACCAAACCTAGACCATTTAACCCGTCAAATATGACGGTTAAGAACAATTACCAAACATATTGAGCGCTTACACGGAAAATGATGATGGGTATCAAAGAATTTTGATCGTATTTGACAGCTAAATTGCCCCGTGACGGACAATTTCCTCGTCAAATTCCATCCCTCATCACGTGTGGTATTAAATTGATAATGCCGCCGGTTATAAAATTTTGTATCTCCGTTGACGGGCAATTTAGCCGTCAAATTTCATCCCTCATCACGTGTGGTATTAAATTGATGGTTTTGATCGTATTTAACGGCTAAATTGCCCCGTGACGGACAATTTCCCCGTCATATTCCATCCCTCATCACGTGTGGTATTAAATTGATTGTGCAGCCAGCTATAGAATTTCATATCCCAGTTGACTGAACTTATTCGTCTTTTAACATCACTTGCGGTATTAAATTGATTGTTCAGGCAGTTATATATTTTCATATTCCTTTTGACTGAACTAATTATTCTTTTAATATTAAGAAGTCAATACTTTTTCCCTATGGACATGTGTAAAACACGAATCACATAAAATTGGTGTCTTCTTAAAAGTTCTAGAAGAAAACATGAAGCCCACTATCGATGGAAACAAACATGAAGCCCACTATCGGTGGAAGTCAAATAGATAATATTGTAGATATTCTTGTTAATGTAATTGAAGTGTTAGAGCTCCTCCCAAAGCTAGTAACAAATTGCAAAGTGCTTGGAAGACAACTTAGTGCCATCGATTAGATTATCGCATCGATGAGAAGTTGTTATCATTGAGTTTGGGTATAGTGGTTGTGGATGGCAGGAAAATGGTTTTAAAAATTAGATAAATAACTCAATTTATTATTTCTTACAAATTTTTTATGTTAATTTTTTTAAAAATTAATAAAATATATAATAAATAAAAATAAATAATTTTTTTCAAATTTAACTAAGATAAAATAAAATAAAATGGGTCAAATAAAAATCATTTTAATAAATTTTGATAACTCATAAAAGTTTATGTATAACTTATGACATTTTGTTATTTTTCTAGCATTTTTTTAGCATTATATTTTTAAAATGTGATAATGAAAATTTGATATTACATATTTTTTAAATTGAATCTCTAGAGACTCATATATGTATTGTGAATTTTCATGCATAGTAAGAAAATAATTTGTAGGGAATTGTGTTGTCTTTGTAATAATATTTTTTTCAAAAAATATTAATGTGATTTAATATGTCAAATTTGTATTTAAGTAAATGCATGTCCTTGTGAATTTTAGAAAAAGTTAACAAGTGACTTTTGTTTCCAACATTTAATGAGTGTTGAATGTGCTCTCTCTCTCTCTCTATATATATATATATTTCATACTTAAATTAATATTTGAATCACATTTTATATACCTTTGTGCTCTCTCTATATATTTCATACTTAACAAATTAATATTTGGATCACAATTTAGTTATATATCAAACAATTTTTTCCTCTTGTTTACCTAAAATGGAAAACCAAAAATACCATTTTGAAGAGGAAAAATGTGAGTGACACCTATTTTTTATTATTTTTTGGTTGTGTATATTTTATGCTACATTGTGGACAAAAAAGATCAACTATAATTTTAAAAGAAAATAAATTTAAAATATAATATGAAATCAAAATTGTGAAAATCATACATAGTTAGATAGAGAATTTAATGAGGAATCCATCGACATCAACATCACCACTTCATATTATATAGATGAAGGGGTTTCATACCTTACAAGTTGCATTTGCAGAAAATCCTATAGAAGGGGAGTAGGTTTTAGGTTTTTAAACCCTCAATTAAGCTATATAGTTGTATTGAGATTTGTTTAAAACATTGATCGAGTGCTTAATTAAAAATTTTAAAATACCTTAATTGAGGATTTATCAAACCCTGGATTGAGGGCTTCTTGGATTCTATGACAATATTATAAAAAAAAAAACCTCAACCAAGGAAATTCCTTGATTAATGTTATACTAAAAAATTATAAAAAAATAAGTATATCAAGGAAATAACTTGATCGAGGTATTCTTGTAACTTAGCGGCATCGATCAGAAGTTGTTATCTTTGAGTTTGGGCATATTGATTGTGGATGGTAGGAAAATTGTTTTAAAGATTAGATAAATACCTCAAATAATTATCTATAATCATACAAATTTTATGTTAAATTTTCTAAAAATTAATAAAATATGTAATAAATAAAAAAAATTAAAATTTTTAAAATTTAACTAAGATAAAATAAAATAAAATTCTTTAAATGAATTTTATTTTAATAAATTTTGATCAACTCATTAAAATCTATAAGTAATTTATGGAATTTCAAGTTATTTTTTAGTAATTTTTTAATATTATATTTTTTTTAAATGTGATAATGAAAAGTTGACATTACATACTTTTTAAATTGAATTTCTAGAAACTCATATATGTATTGTGAATTTCCATGTTTAGTAAAAAAAATTGTAGAGAATTGCATTGTCTTTTTAATTTTTTTCAAAAAATATTAATGTGATTTCATATGTCAAATTTGTATTTAATTAAATGTATGTCCTTGTAAATTTTAGAAAAAGCTAACAAGTGACTTTTGTTCCCAACTTTTAATTGAGTGTTGAATGCTCTCTATCTTTCTCTCAGTATATATATTTGAATCACATTTTTTACACTTTTGATTAATTATATACCCAACAAAAATTTCCTCTTGTTTACCTAAAATGGAAAACCAAAAATAGCATTTTGAAGAGGAAAAATGTGAGTGCGCACCTATTTTAGTATTTTTGGTTGTGTGGATTTTATGCTACATTGTGGAAAAAAAAAGATCAACTATAATTTTTGAAGAAAATAAATTTACAATATAATGTGAAATCAAAATTGTGAAAATCATACATGGTTGGATAGAGAATTCAATGAGGAATCCATCGACATCAACTTCACCACTTCATATTATATAGATGAAGGGGTTTCATACTTTACAAGTTTCATTTGCAAAAAATCTTATGGAAGGGGGGTAGGTTATTAGGTTTTTACACCCTTGATTGAGCTATATATCTCTATTGAGATTTATTTGAAACATTGATCGAGTGCTTAATTCAAAATTAAAAAAAACCCAAATTGAGGGTTTATCAAAGCCTGGATCAAGGGCTTGTTGGATTCTGTGACAAAATTATATATAAAAAATACCTCAACCAAGGAAATGTCTCAACTGATGTTAAACCCATTTCCCAACATTTAGTGCATCTAATTGTAGAGTATTCAGGGCATCCAATTGAGGTAAATATTGTTTATTTTTAACCACAAAACCTTAATGCATATTATACTCATAATTTTTATTTATACTCTTATTTATTGTTTATATATTATTTTTTATATGTAACACATGTGCAAACAAAATTGATTAGAGTATGTAGGGATAAAATCTAATCGAATGTTGTAGGACCCTATTTCCTTTAGGTTTCAAGAATTTCTATGAGTTGTAGTGGCTTTAAAATGGGCAAAGACATTTTAAAAGTTTGGATATGAACATAAGAGAAGAATTTGGGGACCTAACCACTGGTTGAATATTTATTGAGCATGTCAATAACATAGTTAAGTTGTTTTCTGAGAAAAACTCAATGATTACATAGGTTCAAATCGTATATGGATTGATAAACATGAAAAATTAAAACAAGAAACAAAGTTGTCATGTTTTCAATATGTTAAACACCCAAGGGTGTAACATACTACATCCCAATTGAGGTTCATTATGTGTGGAATTACACATAAATTAAAAGTTTTCTACTAACTAATCCTGTAGCTTACCAACTACAAGAAAACACATAGTTTTAACCATTGTTCATACCATTATATAAATGCATATACAACATTCTAAATAAACATGAATGCAACTAATAAATTCATCACAACAACATATAATTCATTCTCATACAAAGATTAAAATGCACAACAGTTAAACTCATAAAACAGATAAACATTTATCTTTTTAAAATAGTTGTACAACCAGTTGCTAGGGATGGACATTCCACCCAACCATAGACTTGTTTTTATAGTATCAATAGCAAGTCACCCCCGAGTTGGGGCTAAGAATCCAGAAAAGAGGGTGGCCTCTCACTATCCACTCACAGCTCAAAAAATCCCACCACCCACTAGCATTCTCCTATGGTTATCTCGATTTTCCACCAGCTCTCTTATTCTGCAAGTTGGACAACATGCGTATTTATTATTTAGCTCCAAAACATCTCCAAAATTTTCCCTCCATAGTTTCTCCAAATCCAATGCTCTTATTCCCTGTTCTTTGCTAGTTGTCCACAAAAAAAAACATGACTGACCCAAAAATGCCTCCTTGGCCATACAAATTTTCCTCCCTTTTGCTTGCTTGATTGGCTTACATTTTTCCCTAAGATGATTGTACTTCATCCCCATGGTCCCAATAAATATGGGATGAGACTCCTCACACCCACCCTCTTGTTAATATTATGGTAGATTCGGGAGGTATGAACCTCTATTGTGACCTATGACGAGACTAGAATCCTCC
>ML801784.1:58739-70331 GCA_009831015.1 Picea engelmannii
AAAGCATCTGCGTCATGGATCTGAGAGAGGTCTAACCGTTGGATTTCACTTGGAATGGACATGGACACATGGGTGTGTACCACGTGCCAGTGGGTCGAGAATAAAAGCGAGAGTGGTGGGACTCGATTACATCACCAAAGGTGACATGGACCCTCCTGAGTGTGCCACTTGCCACGGTGGATGTGGGAGACAGTTGTGCTCTGTGGACCTGGAGGGTAAGAGAAATAGAATTTTGGATTTCAGGGGTTGGAGAAGGAAGCGAGTATGAGAGCTTCGAGGACCAAAACCCAGAAACCCAAATTCCCAAAATCTTCGAAGATGGAAGAACCGCAACGGATTTTAACCGTTGTATGTTGGGTAAACATAGACCGTCGATCCACCCGATTTACGTGATTTCGGTAAATTGGAACTCTAGGAGATAGCTGTGTGTGCCTTAAACTCTTTGAAGGCCTAAGACCCAAGTAGCACCTAGTAGTCTAGCACTTGGTCACGACCCTTGGTCATGTGGGTAGGGACTAAGAAAGAGGGAGCTATCACCCAAAAGTACAGAGCCGAGTAGAGATCGAAAAATTCATGAAATTGAAACATTTTCTTAAATTGGATTGTTTATGAATGATGAAGGAATTTTCAAGAAACAAAGGCCTAAAAAATTCTAGTCGTCTGCACATTTGTATTGCTGAAGGTTGACGAGTGCCAGAACTAATTTGAATTTCCACAAAGTGCAAAGAAATGGAACAGACACATAATGCTTCTAGTTCAGAAAACAAAGCTCAGAAGAGATAGCGTAGAACTTTTGTATGTAGAGTGTGCATATCCAACACAAGGAGTGCTTATAGAGGGAACTTGTTTTAAGTTTGAAAGACTCCAGGAGACGAGCATAGAGGGTGTCAGGAGGGCACCAGAAAGTCCTTTGGAAAACACCATAAAAGCCTTCGAAATATTCGAAATCCTTCAAGTTAGGGAGGAAGTCAAGTCTAGAAGAATTGACGCCAAGATATTTGGAAAGAAGTCATTGAGAACCTGAACGGATGGTAGGAATCCTTGGAGGTAAGACTGTGCAGAGGAAAGCACCGAGAAAATAGAATCACTGAGGGTTCTGTGGAAGATTTGCCAGGAGGTCATTGAGAAAGTGCATAGAGTGCACAAAAGAACTCTATTATGAGATTAGAGGAAGGAGAAGTGTCGAGAAGGAAGACAAAATTTCTGAGAATTATGTGAGACTCTGCCAAGAGGGCATTGAGAAAATGCACAGGATGCATTGAGGAGAACTCTATTTTGAGTTTAGTGAGAAGACATAGTCACTGAGGATTTTGGAGAAATTTGCTAGAAAGGGAATTGAGTTGGTGAAAGTGTGCACAGAAGGAACTCTTTCGAGTTCTGAGATAGGAGAAGTGTCACAGGAATACACTCACAGGGTTACTGAACACCCTGTAGGCTCAACAAAGCGTGCTTGAGAAAGAAATTTCCAGAGGACACCAATCTCCATTTGAAGGAGAAGCCAAGGGTTGAATCCCTTAGAGGTTCAAGTTCCGAAGCTCAAGAAGGATAGTGCTATTGTGGACAGAGTAACAACAAAGAGGCGTAGGAGGTCGATAAACCCTTCGAGGTTTCATAGTCGACAAAGCTCAGGAGGAACAATGTTCCTAGAACATAGGCAAGATTCAAAGGAATTGAGCTCGCAGGGGAAGCGAAGGTCGAGGCCTTTGAATCTTTGGAAATTATTCCAAGGGGAAGGAATAAGTTCTAAATCTCAAGAGGGAGCATATCTGTCATTAGATCAGTTGGAGAGGAAGAGATCTGGGTCGTTAGATCTAGTGTAAAGAACCGATAGTCATCGAATCCGGAGGAAGGCGCACAGAGTTTAACCTCTGGGAGGTCGCAAAGGAGAGGATTTGTATGGACGGTGGAGACACTTTGTGGAGGAAGTGTCGAAGTTGTGAGAGTCGTTGGATCTTGCAGAGCAGTGAGGGGATTAAGGCCGAGTATATTTCGATACTCTAAAGCTCAGAAAGGATAACGACCGTCAGATCCGAGTCAATGATAGTCGTTGATCTCATTCAAGAAATCGCGAATTCGGGGTTCATAAGTTTGGAGGGAAGACAAAATTCTTGGTTTCATGAAGTCCCGAGTCGCGAGGAGCAGGGAAGGAGATCCAAAGTGTTGGATCTAAGCCACGGGAGTACCGTTGGATTAGAACCTTCGTGTGGTATCGCATATCGGGGGTTTAGGGGTTGAAAGAAATTCTTTTTTACTGCGAGGTCGCGAAGTGCCGAGCGCCGAGGGCTCGTAGAACACGTGGCACATCCGTTAGGTGGGGACCACGTGGTTGAAAGGTGGTGTAACAATAAGCACCCAAATAAAGGGGAAGCGGGTGACAGGTGTTGGACACATGTCGTCTGGAAAGGAGTCAACTCATCACTGACTTTCGTGTCTCGGGGATTCGTAAAGGAGGAGCACGAGGGCTCAACACTCCAACTCGCGAAGTCATGAGTTGCGAGTAGTGCTAGCACTTAGCCCTAGCTGGTGGTTATGTCTGGAAGGAACTAACAAAGAGGAGCCATACCCATATCACATCTCAGGTATCGGTGTCTGGAGAAAGAGGAGTCGAACGTCTTTGACTCACGAACTCATGAGTTGCGAGAGGTGCTTGCGCTAAGGCAAGGTCATGGTTGCATGGAAATGTGAGGCTCGTGCCTGGCATCAAGTTGTGTAGGGCGGGTTTTTTTGAAGGACCTGTGAATCAGATTCATTGGAGGTTCCAGCATGGAATCAAAGGAGCCGCTTCGGCTCGAGGAGAATTTAGAACGATCCTGTGCGGATCTTGGCCCGAGGGTCAGAGGTTTGCGTGAGAGCTGAAGTGCTGGTTAGAAGTTTGATAAAAGAATCATAAAATATTCTACTGCTATTAGATATTCAGGTAGTATAATTTTTAATGGCAGCCATGCAGGTATGAGTTTTTATTACTCTTTTTGCATAATTGTTGAAAGGAAATTTTGGTAAGAATTTCCTCAGCCAGAGATATGTTAAACAAATCAAATGATTATATGATTGAATGCATAATGTGGTAAAGGCTGTAGGCTTGTATTAATTCAAATCTTTTTAGCTTCTGAATTCACACATTGACATAGTAGAATGTCATGTTAATTTGGTTATGGGGTAATAAACAAAGAATTAAAGATAAAAATTGGTTGTAGGAATAAATGCCAGTAAGCTAGTCATGTATGAGACCAGGACCTGGTTGAATATGACAAGGTATGGATAATGTGGCAACACATTGGCCAGAATTCCAGCTCATGGATGGTGAGATACATGACTGAGATAGAGAGCATTATGTAATTCAATGCAAGGTGCACTGAATAAGAATGCATTGACAATTGCACTCATGCATAGTGAGTGATAGAATTGTATACTAAATGCAATGGTTGAATATGTTTTGTAAGTACATGCATATATTATTGCATGGAAATAATTATGCTAATGGTTGAAATGTTGCTAACCCTTGAAGTTGAGAACATTTCAGGAACTATTAAACATTGCAACAGGAAAGTTACAAGCCAGGTAGTCACAGGAATAAAGACTACATAGAATTTTATGTTCAGAAAATTGAAATAATGAACTTACTGTTGTTAATTATGAACATGCATATGCATAGAATGATGAGTCATTCTATTTGGTCAAGTTGTTTGGTAATTGTGATTGAATTGCCAGGTGCAGGAAATTCTAAGATTATTGCATAAGATGTTGTACATGTTGAATTATGATGTACAAAAAATACTGACAATTTGTTGGCAGTATGCAAGATGAAGTCTTGCAGGAAAATTGTATGCAGTTTGATGCCTGTGGAAAATCACAAGGATGGTTGCATTCATAATGTGGCAACAACCAAGATGAATCATGAAATAGAATGTCATGTTTTGGAAATAAAAGTTGAATTTCCTTTCGAACTGATTGGAATTCCTAAATGAATTCCTTTATGTTGTCTCAGGATAACTACATGTGGTTGATGCAGATGAGATAATGTTGATAAAAGTTAAATGTTAGCTACAAAGAGTATCTCAGGAAGATACTACTTGGAAACCTTAGAAGGTAGTTGGAACTCCTAGAGACATGGTGCTCTAAGACTTCCGGTCTGGCCTGTTGCTGAAGCCCAAGGAAAGGGAGGTGTAGCACCGATGGAATGTTCTTGTGAAGGTGTATACTCCCGGGTGGGACAGACATGTGGGGAATGAGAGACCGTTTGTTTGAGTATTGTCGAGGTTTGAATGGTTGGAGTGCTGCTGAAGTCTAGTACCTTGGCCTAGACCATGTGGATAAGGATTGTGGACCGTGGCTATCTTGGGAAGCCATTTCCCCGATGGAGTGATAGCCCTTCTCCGGGGTGGAAGGTATTCTCACTCAAAAGATAAGTACAATCCTCTATTTATTGTATGTTGTGTATGTTGTATACAATTTTAATGTTATTAAATTTGTTTGTATATACATATATATACATTGCATATATGCTTTCATAACCGCATCCATGATTGTACCTAAGGTGTCTCATATTTCATTACTTAAGAAATATATATACCTGATGCTAATCATGTAATCGATTGGAATATGATTTAGGTGGAACCAGAAGGTGTCCTGCAAGTGCATCCTGTGCGCATATTGGACAGGAAAATAAAACAGCTCCGGAATTGAGCTATTGAGCTTGTAAAGGTCCAGTGGACCTAGTACGGTCCCGAGGACGTGACATGGGAGCATGAGGACGCTATACGGGCATAATACCCACATATTTTTGAAGATTTTGGAAATCTTGTTGATGTTGTGTGAAAGTTGCACTGAGGACAATGCAAAAATAAGGGAGGGGGATTGTAATGTCCCCAAGGCCGAGCCCTGTTCTAAATCATGTTTATGAAATGAATTGTAATTATGTTTTATAAGCTGATGAGCCAAGTTAATATAATTTGGTGGGTTTATGTGATTATTAGGCCAGAGAGCCTAAGTGTTGAAGGCCAAGAGCCTGATTTTGTACATGTATCTATGCAAAACATTAATAAAATTATAAACACTGCTGCGTGCAGATCGACCATGATGAATGAGTGATGGGGGACTAAGATTCCACATAGTGGGAAAGGGATTAGGGGCTGGAAGGTGGGAAGAGGGGCTAAGTTTTGAGCCTAGGGTCTTAAGTCCTTGGGAATAATATTTTAATATTATTCCAAAAAGACCAGGTGAAATATATGTTTTATCCTAAGTTCTTTTGGAATGACAAGTGACTTCCAAATGGGGAGGAACGCATGTTGATGGAACGCATGCAGTTTCATGGGTGACAAGTGTCGACTCAAGTGCATGCAGTTAAAAACTGCTAAATTGAGCCGTGATGGGGGTTCCTCCTCCATTCCACCATCGACCGTCTGAACGTGAGTCCCGTATGACCTCTACAAGATACCCTCATGCAATTATGAAACTGGGGAAAAGGTCTGTGTTGATTCCCAAGGAAGTCGATACATTCCTTGCCTGAACAGTTTGAGCCTGTGCGTGGGATCTCTATACACCTTGTGCAATCCCGAAACCAAAACCATGAGTCTATTTCATGATTGCTAAGCCTGTTTGGGAAGCCCGTGTTTGTTTTCTCAGTTGGTTGTTGTGGCCACGCAGTGCTGGACTGCGTGTGGCTTACTGACCAGTGTGAGTTCGTGCTTAGCCTATGTGTAACCTCTCTCCAGGTGAGGGAGGTGATTTTTGTTGTAAGAGGCAGGTTGTCAGGCCTGTGAACAACTCTCTCCAGGTGAGAGAGTTTGCTGGGAAGTGGTTTCTTCCAAAGAATGTCCACCACTAGCTTCGGGCTTTGAGACTTCCTAATCCGACCTATTGCCGAGACCCAAAGAGGGAGGTGTAGCACCGATGGAATATGCTTGTGAAGGTGTATACTCCTGGGTGGAACAGGCATGTGGGGAATGAGAGTCCAGGAGTAGTGGGCGTAAGATGGCATCCTGGGAAGAATCCTTCCAATCATTCTGTGTTGTTTTCCTTGTAACCTCAGCCTAGCCTAGGATTCCTTACCTTGGGGTGGAGCTTAGTCCCAGCTCGGGGGTGACCCACTGCTGAGCTTGATGAGCAGCGTGGTCTAAGGCTAGGAAGTTCGTGGAAGGCCTGCACGTGGTTGGTGGAATTACCACCGTTTCAAAGATAAGTACCAGGTGATGTTTTAATTATGTTTTGCATGTCTGTGTATTTATATTTATCATGTATTCTGCTGTGCATATGAATTAATGTTAATTCCATGGATTATTTATGTCAGCAATAATTTTGTGCTGACTATGAGTTTAAATGTGTTTAACCTATTTTAAATGCATGTTATTAATTAAGCATAAAATGATGTTGTTCCGCAAAGTAGCATCTACCTGGCCAGTGGGTTGGATGACGGCCAGGGGAGCGTTACAAAAAAATAAGGGTTATATGTTAGAATAAAAACATAAATCAAATGCAAACATTTGACACATCATGTTATTAGGACATGCAAAGTACTTATTTTATTGATAATACAATGATTACTTACAACCAAAGTCAGATACTGCTCCTCGAACTTGGCTCGGGATCCTCTTCACTAAGCTCCAAGTGAACCTATGTCTATCTTTCTCCTCTCAACCTTCTTATTGGGAAATGGATTGGGTTCTTATAGAGGAAAAAGGGTACAAATGAAGAATTCTGAGGCAATTCTCACAACAAGGCTGTAAATGCTTGGGGCAAGGAGGGGATGTGAAATGGGCAAAGTTTCATTGTTCTTATGTCTAGATATGGAATGAGACCCCAAAACCTCATTTTATATGGGAAAATGATGGTTATTCAGCTGGGTGACGAGCTATAGGTGGTGGATTAGTTGGGAAACTATCCAATAACCCGTAATCTCAACGAATTCCTTGCAACTTTTTAATTTTTGCAACTTTTGCAAGTATACGCGAGTTGTAGTAGTGCAACATGCGTATGTACGCAGGATGTAGTGGTGAAACAAGCGTATGTACGTGGGGAGTATTGGTGCAGGGTGCGTACATCTTCAAAAAATGAGTTTTTAAGAAGAGGAACTCAGTGATGGCTTGGAAAAAAATGCAAGTAAGAGGGCCAAATTCCAGGTATGCATATGTAGAGAAATTTAGAGTTATAATAGATGACCTCTAATGTGTGAGGTCAGAAGATAATCTGATGGCCGAAATACATTACAAAATCTTCACCAAAGTAGGGAATGAGTGAGCCCGAGACAAGAGTTTGGGAGGTGTCATCTGCAAAAATAATATTTGTCTCTCTTAGGTGGGCATAACCATGCTCGAGATGAAATAAATCCTGGTTGCCAATCAAATACACTACATATCCATGTCATATAACTATATAAAGTGTATCCGGAAGGAGTACACAACGGATCTAAATCTCAAAATCGAAGATATACAAGTATAGTATCCATCTTCAAGAAGCCAATGATGCCTGATGGCTGGAGATGAGGTCTTTAGAGCTCGAGAAACAACTTCAAGATATTCAAAAATGGGTAGGAGTGTAATGTGAGTGTATGAATCCACTACCCAGAGGTCTTCAATGGCTCGTCGGAAAAATACAAGAGGATCTCAATGATCAGGAAGAGACCTTCATTGATTTTGAACAAGGACTTGATTGGAATTTTGGGATGGTTAGGCATGAGGTCATGAGACAAACTATAGAAATGATGACTCAGGCTGGGTGAAACTTCCCTTGGATAAGAGAATGAAAGATGATTGGACTCAGGCAACATGCCATTGACATAAGTTCACGATGTAGAAGGAAACAAAAACTTTCCATGTGTTTGGAAGAGTAACCAAACGAAGGAGGACACAACTCTATGTAGCGAGAATATCTTTCTAAGGTCATATTAGATCCCAAAGATTGAGAAACAAATAGAAGGATGTGCTTTGTCCAAGGGAGACTCATTTTACTGCAAAAAAAAGAATATATATTTCTCGTCCCCTCTTTTTGGGTTTTTTTATTTTTTTTGTCTTTTTCAATTTTTTAAAGAGCTTGAAAAAGAATAAAATAATTATACGTCACAAAGGAGGAACTAGTATCGCAAGAATACTAGTTACAAGTGCAAGGAACACACTAATGCTCAGAGCAAGGAGACATGTGCAGGAAAATGACACTCGGGGAAAATCCTCCATGGGTCAAGCTATCGGGTCGCAGAGGCAAAGTGCTACAAGGCTTGTGTATAAGGTATGCTTCAAAGGTTTAGTTTAGAGCAACATGGAGCCAGAATTAGGCCAAATATGCAGAGATGAAAATGTGATTAGCAAGACATGATGAAACCCCCTTCAATGTATTTTTCACGAGCCCAGAGAAGTTAAGCTCGGTAGTTTTTTCATGTTTAGAGAGTCTGAAAAAATGTAAAAGAAGACTCCATTGGGGTACCTTTTTCAGAAATAGTCTAGTCAGTTTGAAAAAGGGATAAACTAGCACCGAAAATATGTCTATTCAAAACCATTGTAACGAGTGTGACAAAGACAAGATCACTCGACAATGTTTTCAATTTTAAGGAGTCTGAAAAGAGCTTAACTATGGACTCACAACCTTTTTCTAGATTTAGTATTCTTATCCCGAAAAAGTATAAAATTTACTAAGGAGAAATCTCCGAGGAGATGAATCTCCCGAGGTGTACCTTTTCCTCCATAATCCATAAGTTGGAAAAATGGGCAAACTCATGTCGGTAGATGTTCTTCTGTATGAATTTAACGAGTGTGAAGGAACAAGGTCACTCGACGATCTTTTCAATTTTAAGGAGTCTAAAAAGAGATTAACTATGGACTCCATAGGAGATGTTCTTCTAGACCAATTTAACGAGTGTGAAGGAACAAGGTCACGCAACGATATTTCAATTTTAGGGAGTCTGAAAAGAGCTTAACTATGGATTCCATGGGGGTTCCTTTTTCATAAATTTAGTCCCTCGGGCCTGAAAAATGGTTAAACTTATACCTGAGAATACTTTTCTAGCAAACTGAAGCTCCTAGAGTATACCTTTATTCATACAACTGACCATCCGGACCAAAAAAGGGGTAAACTAATGCCAAACGGACGAGCCTTGAAGTTTTAGTTTGGCGAGTGTGAAGGGAAACAAGATCACTTAGAAATATTTTCATATTTAGAGAGTCTGAAAAGGGCTTAAAGAAGACTCCACGAGGTTAGATTTCTCAGTTAATTCAGGAAAGATTGAAAAACATAAATGTAGTCTTGTCGGATGTTGCATTCATATTTCAAAGAGATCTTGAAAGACAACAAAGTATGCTCATTTTTTGGAGTCCCGAGGGTGAGGCCAAGAGTGATTATGCATCAGACATATGAGGCTCAATATCATAATCATGATAGGACTAACAAGGACTCCCGAGCCTAAAGTCATTAAAGACAACATGGATTCCAAAATGCAACTATGATCTAACTAGGGAATCCATGTAGAGGTAGGTTATACTACTAAATTATGACACTTCTAAAGTAGCAATGATGGTTTCATGTTTCATTTCAGTGGGATTGACCCTATGGAAAAGCGAAAAAGAGAACAAGATGCAGAAAGTGGAGGTGGAATCCTAACTTATATGCAAAAAAACGAAAAAATGACTTTTACCAAAGGACCTTTGAAAGTGACCCATCTCCCAAAAAGTTTCCCAAACCAAAAGTGAAGTGCATCGTAACATCCAATAAGAAACTCAAGAACCACATTAAATGATTTTCAAGCTAGAAAAAACGACAAAAGGTTTCAAAAAAGTGGCAAAAATGGCCAAAAAAGTCTATAAATAGAAGTTGACAGCTCATTTTCACCATTGCAATTTGAGAATTAAACAAAAGGTAAAAAAGACCCCTTTTGTTACACATTATTTTCGTCATCCCTATGACCGTTAATGATGTAAACCTATATGTTTCCTTCAGAGGGGTTAGTGGCCTGAGTTCCTGAAGAAAGAAGGGAGAAGAACTTTCCATGAGAAAAGAAGTTGCATTTTCCCTTGTAAAAACCTTATTAAAAAGGAAGTTCGTAGGTTGCCTATGTATTAGGGTGCGAGAATGACTAATTCTCGCAGGCTGCCCACACTTAGGGTGCGAACTTTTCGCAGGTTGCACTATAAGAAGGGTGTGAGAATGCTTACACATGGGAAAAACGAGCTTTTTCTCGAATCTTCTAGAAGGAGAAACTTCCATGGTGAGGTGGAATCCGAATGGTTTGGATCTTACTCGCTTTCATGATTTAGTGGGATCACCCTAACCTCCTCACCTTATCCTCTTCAACTTATAAAAGGAGAGGAGATCTCATGGAGAAAGTTAGCTGGTTAGCTTGTAGCTTTGTTTAGCTTTTAGCTTTGGTTGGCTTGGAATTATTAGCTTGGTTGGAGTGGCTTTGAGATTTACCTTTATCAAGATAGATTGTGAATATTATCAGATCTATGCTCTCATAATTCTTGGAATGAAAGTGTGTGGGGAACGAAGGACAGTTGGAAGGGACCTTACGACATCAAGGCCATGGTTGTAATCTCTCTTTCAGATTTAATATGATACAGTAATATGATTCTTTCCTATAAAGCTTGTTGTGTTTTATTGTATGATTCCTTGATCACATACATAGGCTTATATTGAGTTTATGTTATTGCTATCACTTTGGTTGGTTGCATTCTTTTGTAGGTTCATCATTGTATGAGCATTGAGACGGAGCTAGGATGGCGATGGCGAGATGAAGTGTCGTTTAAACGGTATGTCTCCTATCCCTCTTTAGTTAGTAAATTCAATATCTAAAACTTAAGGAAAGCATCGTATTCTGGTGTGTTTTGTTCTATATCCAGGTGGATCTAGGGAGATCTGTTAGTGTCCGCACCTACCGATTAGTCCGATAACAAAATTGGTGACTCCACTGGGGAACGGATTATTTCCTAGTTAGTCTAGTTTCCCTTCCTTTGATTGCTTGTTTTCTGGTTTCTAAGTCTGTGGGACATCCATCCAGACTCTCTGGATATAGAAGTTCACTTAGATTCCCTGTCCTTTTTCAAACTTTTCTTTGATTACAGACATTCTCGCACTGTACCTCTCTGTGGACTGCGAGAATTATTGATGTTCGCACCTTGCTGTTAGGTTCAGTGTGAACTTCTCGCACCCTACCAATGTCTAGCCTGTGAGAATACCTAATTCTCGCACTGTAATATACTGCTAGGTTGCGAACTTGTTTGTAAACTTTTTGGATTGGGTCTTGTCATCTTTTGATGACCCAATTTTGCTTTGATCAACTGGATTGAGCTTTTAGAGCCTATATTGATCTGTTTACAATCTTCTTGACATTCTTTGAGTTGCTTTTATCCATCTTTGCTTTTTTTGGTTTTGAAGGATTAGTCTCTTGCTTTGAGCGTCTTTCAATTACAAAGCGTGTGTTTTCTTTAGAATTGTTTAGGGAAAGATCATACTTCTTTTGAATAGTTCGCTTTAAAAGAGAACTTTTAGTTTGGGTTTCTTTGTTTTAAGAAAGTTCATTATTGCTTTTAGTGAAATTTTTGAAACAAAAAGATTTAATTTATTGCTTTATATTAGATTGGGGGCATCCTTGCATTTGAAGTAGCGAAATTG
>ML801784.1:82690-97970 GCA_009831015.1 Picea engelmannii
GTCTTATGGATCACATTTTTACAAAGGTATGTGCATGTGTATGTGTGTGCAATATGGCAATCTAATACATGATTAGCTAGAGTATATGTCATTTGATTTAATATCCTAGGAACATGGATGTACATAATGTAATCAAAGAAGTGTTCTAAGAGACATACCCTAAGGAAGCGTCGGTGTAAAGTAGGATCATAAGCGCGGTAAACCCCATTTAACCGGGACACAACTAGCTGAGCATCTAAGTAGATCTAGAGGTGAGAGATACCATGCGATAAAGCATAACGAAGCAACTCTATCACTACGTTGTACTTGGAAACATTGTTTGTAGTGTCACCTAGATAGATACCCGCGGAAGATAGCAACTGGCCTTGAGGCGTGAAAATCACCCAAGTTGTGAAAGAAAGCCTCCGAGTGTGTCGGATAGTGTCGTCCGCGAACCCAAAGAATACCTCTGATTCACTTGACATCTGCCACAATGAAAAAGATGACATAAATAACGACATGTTCATAAAACAAAAATAACAAAAACTAATTGTATAAGAACTATACATATGTACAAGAAGTCACCCAAGGTGACCAATCTCCGAGTAATACTTCTTGAGGTAGAGCCCATTTCTAGGCTTCGCTAAAGAATTTACCTCAAAGTCAACCAGACGATAAGTGCCCTTATTTAAGACCTATTTCACAATGAAAGGTCCGGACCACATGGCTTTGATCTTTCCTACCGCCAGGGTATCCTTATCTCGGTCATAGACCAGGACAAGGTCGCCTTTAGATAAAATCCAAGGATGAATAGACCGATCATATTGACACTTGACTCATTTCTTGTGAGCCTCGTTGGCCAAGGCTACATCATGGAATTTATCATCGAGCTGCTCGAGATATAATAGGTGTTCCTCAAGTAGTGAAGTGTCTAGCAATAACTCTACTACCAACTTTAAAGACGGGATCTGGCACTCTATCGACAAGACTGCTTCCATCTCGTAAACGAGTTGAAAAGGTGAGAAACTGGTGGTAGTGTTTACAGACATTCAGTAGGCCCATAATGTTGAGTACAACATCAAATGTCAATTTGATTTGGCAGAATTGATCGTTCGCTACAAAATAGTCTTGAGGGACTTATTCACATCCTCCACTTGACAATTCGCTTGTGGGTAGTAGGGTGACAAATGTTCTTGCTTCAACCCAATATTTGATGTTAAATAAGACATCGTTTTGTTTTGGAAGTCATTGCCATGGTCGGTGACAATCTCCTTCGGGATGCCTAGCCTAGCTATTATCTAGTTAAAAATGAATAGTGTTGTTGTTGTTTCACCATCATTGTTGAACGTCGGCATAGCTTCGACCCACTATGTGAAGTAGTCTATTACTACAATGATATAACGATTCCCCCTAGCTAAATCTGAGTGGCATGTAGTAAAATAAATTCCCCACTTAGTGAAGGGACCAACAAAAATGACGAGAAACATGGGAGCGAAATGTGCCCTGATCTTATGAGAGAAGACCTGACACAGGTGGCACTTCTTGACCGACTCGACGCAATCCTTGATTAACGTAGGAAAAAACTAACCGGCTCATAGAAGATTTTGGGATGTTTCCAACCCAGAAAAATGACCACCACATGTTGTCGTGTGGCAGTTTCTAAGAACGAGTTCTTCTTCTTTGTGAATAAGGCACCGACGAAGAATGAAATATACACCTTGAAGATACAAAGTGTCATCAAGGATGAGATAGTTTCGTGCCTGATGGCGTATTCATTGATGCTCATCACAAGAATTAGAAGCGGGGCACTTCAAAGTCTGGAGATAGACTAGTATATCTCCATACCAGGGGTCCAAAGATGTGATCATAAAAATATCTCCTTTAATAGGGGATTCTTCAGGCATCACATCACCTGATTCGACTAGAAGTTCCGAGATAATTTCTGCAAAGACTAATGACTTTTTGGATTTTGAGGAAAAAAATCCAAGTCAAATTCCTGGAGGATAACAATCCATATACTGATATTTCCACCGATGACATGTCATGTCAACATGTATTGAAATGGATTCACGACAGAAATAAAGGTGGTCTCGCGAAGTAGGATATAATGATGGAACTGTTGGACAGCATGTATAGCTGCCAATGCAAGTTTCTCAACATGGGAATAGTTAAGTTTCGACCCAACCAGGCCTCGGATTAGGTAATAAATCAAGTTCTCTTTGAGAAAATCATCCTCTTAAACCAATACTATACTGATGGTCGACTTTGCATCATCAAAGTATAATAAGAAATATTTATTATAATTGGGGGGTCGAAGCAGAGGGGAAGATGTGAGGGTGCGTTTCAATGCTTCTAAAGAGCATTGAGCGGTTTCGTCCCAACAAAAAGGGACTCCCTTCTTCAATAAACGCATGAACCCTTTAGTGATTTAAACATAGTTTACGATAAAAAACCGAAGAAAGTTTTCTTTCCCCTGTAAGCTCTGAAGTTGAGGGACTATGCACGAGGGAGTAAATTGAACTATCACCTCAACCTTAAGAGGCTCTAACATGATCCATGTTGTCGAAACTTTGAAACCTAAAAGACGACACGATGTCATGGAGAAACTGCATTTGTTAGGATTCAAGTGAATTCGATAGTAGCGACATCATTCAAATATTAGTCGGAGGTGCGCGGGATGATCATCTCTGTTACGATATCGTGATGCTATATCATCAAGGTAAGCCTTGACTATATGTCTAAGGTCGTGGAAATAAAAATACATGGCCTACTGAAAAGTGGCTCCAACCTTCTTCAGGCCAAAAGGAATCTTATGATAAGAAAATGTACCCCATGGACAGATAAAAGCTATATTATGTTGGTCCTCGGGTTTGATCAGTATCTATTTGTATCCCAAAAAACCATCCATGAATGAAAAGACCTCACAGCCTGTGCATTCATCGAAAATATGATCACTGAATGGGGTGGGGAAATTATCCTTTGGACAGGCGTTATTGAAGTCATGGAATTCCATGCACACGTTAATCGTACACTATTTTTTGTTAACCAGAACGGGATTTGACAGCCACTATGTCAATTGTATGGGGTAGATAAAACCAACTTTCAACAGTTTCTCTACTTCAGCCTTAATAGCTGTCGCTTTCCAAGGATTTACCAGATGAATATTCTGTCGAATCGGATTGGCATCATGGTAATTCATTATTTCATGTTCAACAATTCTTGGATCAGTGCTTGGCATTTCCTCGTAAGACCAGGAAAAAATGTCATGCAATTCCTTAAATAAATCTGTATAGATTCGAATCTCTTCGGGGGAGCAATCCACTCCAAAGAAAACATTCTCCATGATGCCAGGGGTTTTGGAGATATCAATAGGTATCATTTTGGAGATACTTTCCATATTACCCTCGGCATAAACTGTGTGCGTAGCCAGAGGATTAATAGGACAAAACCTATCTCCAGTCATAGTCAACAGGGATTCACTTGTCTCTATTCTTCTTAACTCCGAGAGAAAATAAGATCTATGATGAAGAGAATTCCAGGGTCTATTCGGACCAACCAATGCCTCAAGAATATCCTCATCTGAGGGAAATACCAAATCTAAAGAATAAGTATTGGCGAGGGAACCTTGAGCCCAAATAGGCTTGAGAACTGGATTTAACTCCTATGCAGGAGTCAGATCGGGGTCAGCCGAAGCTTTTTGGACAATACTGTATGTAACTTTTGTTGTAGATAAGGGCATGGCCATGCCAGGATTCCCTATCCCTTCCATCAAGGCCAATGGGGAAGGAAGAGTCCACAGATCATTAAAGTAAGTTGTACAAAACGACAACACTTGAAAACTTTCATCCCTACGATGGTCGCGGGCAGCGGATATAAACTTGACATCGCCAGAAGGAGGTGGGTAATCAAAATCCCATCAAAGGTGGGCACAAACCAACCCCGACATTGACGACGTCGGCTGAGCGTTATAAATCATCGGGACCGTGGATGCCCCTGATGAAGGGTCAGGCCACGAGAACGATAACTAGTAAATGGTTATGATTTGACCCTCATGTGGAAACAAAAAAACCCGAAAAACTGTGGCAACCACTGCATGCATTGCATAAGTCCAACTCCTTTCCAACATAAGATTATAGTCGAGAGGCACATCAACCACTTCAACTTTGACACACACAGTCTTCCCTCCTAACTGCATGGGGAAAGAAGGGATGATTCCATGTGGTCTGAAAGAACAACCATCGAAAGCAGTAAGCAAAGTAGGTGACAAAGACAAAATAGGTTGGCCAATGGCCTTCCAACACACCAAGGACATCATGCAGGTCGAGGTGCCCTCATCAACCACCGTACAAAAAATATTTCGAGTAAAATATTTCGTGGGGTGAGCCACTGCTATGTGAAACACAATGTGGTAAGGGAGATGAGGTTTCAATTCAGTCATATCAAGCATGATCATTCCCAGATTACAGGTCTCAGCAGACAACAAAGCCTTTCTCTATGAAGGGAATATCTGGAGGACCTCCAAAGCAGACACTACATAAGGGGTTTGTGACAAATCCTCCACCACAAATTAATTATGGGTGACCCTCGCATTCAGATTATGGGAAGATTTCTTGAACACCCCTTTCGGGATGTGTGTCATTGTTCTTCCCATCATCTTCTCAATATGGAGAGGAGCAAATGGGTTTATGACTTCTTTACCCTTTTTAGCAGTCTCAAGCATTATGTAATCGTGTGCCCTAGTTTCTATGTAAGTGTCACCTTTCATCATATAAACGTTCATGGCTGAGGGATTACTAGAAGACGCGGGGTTGATTTCCCCCATCTGCGCTCGAAGAGGCATCAGTCATATTTTTCCCATGTGGAAATGGGTTTGTTAACATAGTAGGTTGTTACCATGCCAATAACTTCTGGGCATTTGCAAGTCGAGGGCACAATTGAGTCGGATGGTCCTTCGTGCAAAGTTTACACAGATACTTTGACTTCCTCTTCTCTGTGTTTCCTCCGCCAACATTGTTGTTGGGTTTCTTATCCCCCTTACCCTTCTTGTTTCACTATTTTCTCTTCCCTTCAGGATATTGGTTGGTCTTTGGGTTTGTCGATTTCACACTATGTACATTCGACGTTTGGATAGGGGGAACAAAGGAACCAGAGGTATGGTTGGCTGCTATCTGCTGTATCGACAATTGTTGTAATTGATTTGATAGTTGATCAATGGAATTTGCTTGTGCTGAACCAACTATACCATCGGCATGTGGTCCAGACTTTTTTCTGGACTTATCGAGGATGGACCGTGGCGCATCTGGAAAAATCTCATAGAGTAAACCAGACTAAGAGTATATCAGTTTGAACTATTGTTCTCTCATTATCGCCTCCTCCTGTTAAAACACTCTCGACGTTGCAATGTCCTTGGATAACTGAGGTACCAAAGACTTCAGGAACCACTCCAACAGGAATGTCGGTGGGACCTGGACCTTAATCAAACTCTTCCGACGTCGCCCTTCTCGAATGTGATCTGAGATATGATCAACCTTCATCTACTCAAAGTTGGCCAGCATCATATCTCATGGGTAGTTGGAAATGGTTTAGGAAAACCATCGCCAAATCGCTAAAGTAAGAGTATCTTGAGTATTCGAGCTCAATGTACCATTTCACAGCACCCCCGATAAGAGGGCGTTGAAAAAGGAACAATTGTACGGAGTCATCTCGCAGTGAGTTTGATGAGCACCAAACATGGAAAGTTGTCACGTGATCACTCGAATCTTCACCAGGCTTACCTTCAAACTTTGGAATGTCTAAGGGACACTTAGTCGCAATGGGGGGCCAACACAGATTGTGGTAAATTGGGTCGTTAAGAAACCTTGACAAGTCTGGAAAATGAAACATTTCCATAAATGGTAGTTTGGGATGAGTACTATGTATAAGAAAAAGGGATCCTGGAGTTTGAATAGCACCAGGTTGCGATTAAAATTTGGGTTGTTGAACAGGGTTTTGGTAGACACCATGGCCTTGGCCAACATACAGATGTTGCGTTTGTTGGGACATCGTCAGCTGATTCCCATAATCGGACGTCGAGGTTTGGGTGGGGATTTCTCCCTGCGTTGTGTTCCAAATATTCTGGGAAGGGTTGCCCCCTGCCGATCCAACGGGCATAGGTAATGAGCCTTGCCCTGGGTTCCATTGACCATGGAAGGGTTTTCCCATGGCCGACATCCCTAATGAGGGAACTAGTCCTTGCCAAGGATTCCAAATTCCTTCTGACGATAAAACTCCTATAATTTCCCCCTGTGTTGGAATGGTACCCTGCACCGGATTTTTTTTCCAAAACTAGAGATTCCCCCGACTGAGATGGTAGCTGAAGAGAAGGCGTTATTACAAAATGCACTGAAAAAAAAGAATGACATGGATTCCACCTTCGTGGTGTAAGAATAAGTTCCTAGATTTCCTACTCCAAACAAGATGTAGTTCGTGTCTGGCCCGACGGGTGGCTGGAAAGCACCGCCGAGCGAGGGGGACAAAGGAGGTATGTGACCCCCACCATAAAGGATGGCATTATAGGAGGCGGAGTTGACCACCATGGACCCTTGAAAGGGATCATTTGTGATCCCTGCCCCCAAACCCATGGTTTGTAGGGTGGAGTAGGTAAGGACAGAGTTCGTATCAAAGTTGGGCATCCCATATGAAAATGGAGGGGCTGTCGCACTCTGTGTGAATAGAGAAATGGTCACCTCCATTGATGGAATTGAACCACTACCCAAAGTAGAGGTGGTCGAGACCATTGTAGTCCGGACCAGAGAAGATGGGTTAGGAGGTGGAACACCCCCTATGGTGGCAGTTGTTGAGGGAGTGTGAGGACTCCTTGTCGAAGTAGAAACATTTGATTCCATAGCTTCTTGCAAGACTATCTGATGCTCGTGAGGTGTTACCCTTGGAGGGACAACTTGTACCAAAGTTAGCACCAACAAGTCGGTGATCAGAGGGTCATATGTTTAGAGAGATTTCGTTCCAAAGTAAAAAACAGTAGGTTCCTCTGGATTCGAGTGTTCTCCTCTCAGAGCTGGCTCCGACATAGTTTCCTACAGCCTAGTCGCCTCAAATGACCCTTGTTGGTCAAGTATTCTTCGTAACGGTGGCGGTGGTGACTCCAATGTAACCAGAGGCAGGCCCTGAAGCCTTCGCGATTAATGGATCTCTTTATCTTCCAATTTGTGAAAATATCAATGCCAAAGTAAGGATTTAACTAATGTTGCAAACCAAGCATACACTAGAAAATTTCCTACAAGATAAACCAAGCAAACCACTATCTAGTTGGAAGAATAGTTACGCCAACCAACACTAGAGAAACTTATGGGTGCAAGTGAAACTCGAACATGGAAGCACCCTTTGGGTATACTCTGTAAAGCATGGCCAGACGTCTACCCTATGTACCACGGTATACCCCCGCAGTCACCTGTGTAAGTCTCTAGAATAAAGGCAACTAAGTTTACAGCTCGTAAACAGTCACCAAGCGGGTACAATCGATAGTCGGGTGGACCTCAATGAGAAGGATAACAAGTTCAAAACCTACCGAGGGTATCAGTATCAAGTGGTCTAGAAGACAACTGAGGATCTCGAACAGATTCAAGGTCCATGAAGCTCCGTAGGCAAATGCAACCAATAGTATCCCACGACAAGTCCTCAATATGTGTTCCCCACTACGCTTGGTCTGGTTTTGGAGGGGTTATCTCTTCTACCTTTCCCCACATGACCTTGTGTTTAGCCCCTGTGTTAGAGGGGGGTCCCGGATAAATTTCACGTCATTGGACTTTTACACTCCCTATCTCTAACTCCAATTTTGTTTATAAGCCTTGAAGAGTTTCCTCTCCAACCTAATTCAAGGCTCTAGCCCTAAACTAGTTGATTGACCCTACAAACAAAAAGTCTAGTTATTTTTAAATTAGCGTTCGTTTTAAATGGCTTGTTTTAACTTAAAGGACACAGAAGTGAAACTAGTGATGCATATGAGAGATGAAAATAGGAGAAGTAAACAAAATTATGGAAGAAAAATTACTTATAGTTAACAAAAAAAATTGCAACTAACTCGTTAAACCAAATTTTTGTAACTAACTATTTTCAATATCTTTAACTAAAACTAAATTTCACTCGACTTCAAGCTACCTAAATTCTACGAAATCAGTAAAGAACTTGAAAATTGAACTCTTTTTCCTTTCAAGTAAAATAACTACACTAACTGCTTTACCAAAATAAGAAATGAAAATTCTCTTTCTTTTTTTTTTGTAAATGCTTCAAACAAGAGAAAAACTTGAAATAAATCTTTTTTCTTTTCTTTGAAGAAAATGAAAGGGAGTAAAAGAAACACCAGACAAGATTGAAACTGACCTCTGGCCTACTGTAGATCGCAGGGAGTCACTAAAGACACCAAACAGGTTGATCAACAAGTAAAAGACTCGCCTAAAAATCCTTTTGAAGTAAATGGAAGAAATCTTTAAAAAGATAAGAGAACTGACATCTAACCCAAGATATGACTATAAAAACTATAGACACTACAATTAATCAAGAAACCATGAGAAGTAAAACTTCAATTAGTGAACAGGTTGACTGCCTCTTTGTAAAAATAAAAATCTTGACACAGGTACGCTATTGATGCTTAAGAACCTGCGTATGTACGCGGCCTGTCTATAAAGCAGGGCGCGTGTTGGCCCTTGACCAAGTTTTGGATAACCTTGGTCATGTTTGACAATTTTTGGGACTTCGACAGGCTGGTCGAAGGCGGAGCGCAAGGCAAAGTGGAGATTGCAGGATCTCGACCCCTTTTTAGGGAATTTTTGGGTTTAGGGTTTATGTAACAGGTATGGGGATATCAGCCCATGGGTTTACCCATGTTTAGGCCCTTTTGTAATGTATAAATAAAAATCTAGGCGATGTAATTAGAGACCTAGTAGGGGATGTGTGATAAAGAGACACATGTTATGTTGTGCTAAGTGCAAGTAATATTAGTAGTTGGATCTATGTGATCAATATAGCTTTGTGCATGCTGTGTGTTGTGAACTTGCAGGTCTGAGTGCAAGTAATTGTAAGAACAACTTTGTGCTTGAACCTAGCTCGGGGAAGGAGGATTTGGAGAGGTGCATGCAGATATCATGTCCTATGCGGAGTTAGTTTGTGGATCTGTGCATGTAAGGAGATTGACAAAAGATAATAAAGAGGGAGAAGAGTTGGTAGATGTAGCCCCACATTGGGGTGAACCATGTATATCCTATGTTATGGTTGCTTTGTGCTTTATGGTTTTTATGTGATTGTTGTGATTTATGCTTAGTGTTGTGATCTATTTGTTAGATGTATCTGATATAGTAGCTTAGTGCTTAGTAATGTGAATGAATTCCAGATATGATCTATTTCTATATGATATGTGCTTGGATATGTTAGAGCTAGTTGAATATTGCGTTGTTCTGTAATTAGGGTTTCAACCCACGATGTGACTAAGGGTTAAATACTGAGGGATATTAACTATTAAGTGATTTGTTAAGTGTTGTAATCACAGATCTGTGTCCCACCTAGGTTGTAGATAGTTGATTCCTACAACCACCCCTGCCTCTACCTCGAGTGAGACTTCATATTCTTCGCATTTGTTGCCTAAAGGACCGGTATTTAATGTTTTGTTGGTGCGTTGTTGAAGCGTTGAACCCTGGGTCTACCCCTGTGTGTGCAAATAAATGGTTTCATTGTCAGGACCTGAAACTGTGATTGTTGGGAACTGAAGTAAAGAAAAGATAAGCTATGTACATAGAATTGTTGCTCTAGTGCAATATACTCTACTTGAATTGTGAAGATCTTTGATAAGAAAGAAGTCTGATCATAAGAAAAGATGTAATATCTTAAATCTTTGTGCTCTGAGAAAGGTAAGATAAGTGAAATTTTTTGTTTCGAAAGAATGAATCTAGGTATGTTTGATAGGTTTTTTCCTAGTCTGAAAACTAGGGCCAACTATAAGAAAGATGATTTGATATGAGTAGATCTGATAAAAGTAATGAAAGATATGTTATTCCTATGCATAGAAATAATGTTTGGACTAACAAATGTATGTAGGATCCTATAAATAATATTTTGTAGGTTGGTTACTGTGATCTCAATGTGCAATACAAAAAAATTTGGGGATCATTTAAAAGAAAGAGAGGATTAACTCCGTGTTTCAGTTGTAGAAGACAAGGCCATCTTGCTAAGGAATGCCCTGGTAGAGGTCCTAGTTGTCTTTGCTGTAAATCTATGGACCATGAAGTTTTGGATTTCCCTAGAATGATTGCTAAAGTTGAAAAGATGAATATGAGACAAGAAAACCATGAGACAATCCAGGAAACTAAGGATATGATAGAACCTCAGAAAGAATCAGAGACTGTATTGTTACAGATGAAAGAAACCATGAAAGATCACAGAGACATCAACTTATCATAGGTGTTAAAAGAAAAAAAGTGTATAGAAGAAAGAATAGGAGACTTCAACATAGATTGTGTTCTGGATGAGGAAACACAGGTGAATATTATGACAGAGAGAAGTTGGGAAATTTTGGGAAATTTTGTTATGGTTCCTTCATTGGGAGGAATAGGCTTGTTTAAAGAAAAATTGATAAACCTATGTGGAAGACTTACCTATATTCCTATGAGTGCTCATGGAACTTCGACAAAAGAATAATTTGAGGTCATTAAGTTTGTTGAGAACAACACCCCATTTGCTATTTTATTAGAAGGAACTTGGATTGAGAAAGATCAGATACGAAGGAAACAAGAAGAGGAATATCTAGAACAAAAAAAGAAAGAACTAATAAATTTCATGGCTAGGAGAATAGCGCACTTAATAGAAGAACAAAAGGACAAATCGAAGATACTAAGGACCAGAGATCTAGATGTCAAATTTGAAAGAAAACGAGAAGATTTGAAACACCTGCATGTACAAGAGAATAGAGCACCTACTCCAGAAAGAGAAGAAGTAGTACCCTTGAATTAATCAATGAGCCATTGATTAGTTTCTATTTTTCTCAAGAATATATATGCATTTCCTTAATTCACAGGTTTAAAACTTACATGTGGTATCAGAGCTCATTTTTGGCTTCAGAGGGACGCCTTTGTTTTTGAGGGTTTGGTTCGGTCTTGATAGATCAAGTTTATCTTGGGTCTGTGATAAAATTGGGTTTAGTGGGAGATTTTGCAGTGGAGATTCGAGTACAGAAAGAGGAATGGCGAGATCATCTAGAATTGAGATAGAGAAGCTCAATGGAAAAAACTTTGACCTCTGGAAGATGAAGATGGAGGACCTTCTTGTAGAAAATAACAATGGATCATTGTGGATCCTTGTACACAGCCTATTGGTACACCGTCTACTAGCACACAGGCTATTGGTACACAACCTACTAGTACACAAACTACCAGTACACCACCTACTGGTATGTCAAAGGAAGATTGGGAGAATTTGGACAGAAGAGAAAGGAGTACTATTCGACTCTGCCTGGCAAATTTGGTTTTTTTGAATGTCTCGAGAGAATCTACAGCAAAGGAACTATGGGATAAGTTGGGGAATTTGTATCAATCAAAGTCCCTGGTAAACAAGATGTTTCTTCGAAAGAAGTTGTATCATCTTAGGATGGAAGATGGAGATTATGTGACAGAACATCTAAATGTCTTTAATACTTTGGTAAGTTAACTTGTCTTTGTTAATATTACGATTGCAGAAGAAGATAAGTGTATTACTTTTTTATGTTATTTTCCAAACTCTTTGGATAATCTGGTTGTAGCAATTGGTAGTACCACTCAATCTATATTGAAGAATGAGGATGTATTTTCATCCTTGTTATCTAAAGAGATGAGGCGGAAAAGCATGGATAGTCATAGCACAAATGCTTTATTTATAATAGGTCGTCACCAAGACAGGAATCCCAATAAGCCTTTTGGGTGGAGATCTAAATCTACAGGTAGATCTAAGTCTCCAGGAAAATCTTTGAGGAAATGTTGGAAGTGTGGTAAAATAGGGCATTATAAGAAAGATTGCAAGTCTAAGAAGGTTGATAAACCAAAGGGATCTCATAGTACCTCTTCCACAGAGGCGAACACCTCCACTGAAGAAGGAGGTGATGTTTACCTGGCATCTACAAGTACACATGCAGACCGTGATTTATGGTTAATAGACTCAGGTGCGTCATACCATATGACTCCTCACAGAGAGTGGTTCTCTGAATATGAAAAATATGATGGTGGTGATGTATTCCTAGGAGATGACTCGACAGCAAAAATCTTGGGACGTGGAAGGATTAGAACACTTCATGGGGTTCTTCACATTCCCAAACTAGCCAAGAGCCTAATATCTGTAAGCAAGATGGATGATGCAGGAGTGGATACTATATTTGGAAAGAACACTTGCAAGATGGTACGAGGAGCAATGGTGTTGATGAGGGGAGTTCAGTGTGGAACTTTGTACAAGTTGTTGGGAAGCACTTATACTAATGGGTGTAACAGTTATGTTGTCCCTGAGAAAATAAATGAAGGAGACAAGACCAATACTATCCCAGAAACGAAGACCATGTTGTGGCATCAAAGACTGGGGCATATTGGAGAAAAGGGCCTGCGAACACTACACGATAAAGGTATGGTTGAAGGTATGTCAAATTTCACTCTGGATTTTGATTTCTTTGAACATTACATATATGGTAAACAAAATCGAGTAAGATTCCCATCTGGTGCTACAAGAGAAAAGGGGATCTTAGAGTTGATACACAGTGATGTTCTTGGACCTATTCCTGTTCCATCCCTAGGTAAATCTGTGTATTATGTTTCATTCATAGATGATTTTTCAAGGAACACATGGATTTATTTTATTAGAAAGAAATATGAGGTATTTGATAAATTTACACAGTTTAAGGCTCTAGTAGAAAATTAGACAGAGAAGAAAATAAAGGTATTGAGAACAGATAATGGTGGAGAATTATGTGGAAATGAATTCAAAGAATTCTGTAAGAAGTGTGGTATAGCAAGGCAGAAGACTACTCCATACACTCCTAAACAGAATGGAGTTGTAGAAAGGATGAACATGACACTGATGGAAAAATTAAGGAGCATGCTCAGTGGTGTCGGGTTAGGACAAGAATTCTGGGCAGAGGCAGTGGGTACAACATGTTATCTGGTCAATCAATCACCTTCATCAGCTTTGGATGATAAAAATCCACATGAGGTATGGTCTGGAAAGAAACCCTCTCTTCAACATCTTAGAGTGTTTGGTTGTGATGCTTATGTACATGTTCCAAAGGAAAATAGAAGTAAGATGGATAAAAAGGCTGAAAAGTGTATCTTTATTGGTTATAAAGACGGTGTGAAAGGTTATAAGCTTTGGAATCTAGAAACCAAGAAAAATGTTTATATTCAAGATGTTTTTTTCAGAGAGGTTAAATATGTTTCCAGACTGGAATTCCTACCAACGCAAGACGAACCTGAGAAAATAGAGCTTGAGTTGTATGATGCAATATCTGAATCATCTGAAGAAGAGGAAGAAGAAGAAGAAGAACCTCATACCCTAGTATTGAGGAGATCAGTGAGAGATAGAAGGCAACCAGAAAGGTATAGTCCACCTGATTTTCATTTCAATTTTGCTTTATCTATTATTGATGATGATCCTAGAACTGTCAGGGAAGCAGTGAATTCAGAGGATAGTAAACTCTGGAAGAAGGCCATGGTTGAAGAAATGGATGCCTTGGATAAGAATGAGGCATAGGATATAGTTGAGTTGCTAGCTGGAAGAAAATTGGTTGGTAACAAATGTTTGTTCAATAAGAAGTTTAATGCACAAGGTAAAGTGGAGAAATACAAAGCTCGGTTAGTAGCAAAAGGTTATTCCCAGGTAGAGAGAATTGACTTTGGTGAGATTTTTTCTCTTGTTGCTAAGTTAACTTCTATTAGACTTATTTTATCTATTGTTGTTGCTTTTGATCTTGAAGTGGAACAGATGGATGTGAAGACAACATTCCTACATGGAGATCTAGAAGAAGAAATATACATGAAACAGATAGAAGGCTTTATAGTGAAGGGAAAGAAAGAGCTGGTATGTAAGCTAAAGAAGTCACTATATGGTCTGAAGCAATCACCTAGGATGTGGTACCAAAATTTTGACACATACATCCTTGGATTGGGATTTGAAAGAAGCAGGGCTGATCATTGTGTATATTCCAAGTAGGTTGGTAATCACTTCATTTATGTAGTGTTGTATGTTGATGACATGTTGTTGGTAGAAAATAACATGGATGTTATCAAGGAAGTGAAATCACAGCTATCCTCCAAATTTGACATGAAGGATCTCGGTGCTGCTAACTTCATTCTGGGAATGGAGATTAAAAGAGATCGTGAAAACATGAAACTCTGGTTGAATCAGAGAAAATATGTTGAGACAATATTGCAAAGGTTTAATATGCATGGAAGTAAACCGATCAAGGTTCCTATTCCTATATATGTAAATTTATCTACAGATTAGTGTCCCAAGACACATGAAGAAGAAGAGGACATGTCCCATGTTCTGTATGCTAGTGCAGTTGGTAGTTTGATGTATGCAATGGTTTGTACTAGACCGTAAATTGAACATGTAGTGGGAGTTTTGAGTAGGTATATGTCAAAACTAGGGAAGGAGCATTGGACAACAGTAAAGAGGGTCTTTATGTATCTTCGTGGCACCACCAGTTATGTATTGTGCTACCAAGGAAGACCAGGATTGGACAAAGTGGTGGACATACATGGCTTTGTTGTTGGAGACTGGGCTGGAGATATGGATCACAAAAGATCTACAAGTGGGTATGTGTTTAACCTATTTGGAGGAGCAATCAGTTGGATGAGAAAAAGACAGGCTGTAGTGGCACTCTCAACTACAAAAGTTGAATACATGGCATCCACTCATGAAAGCAAGGAAGCAGTATGGTTACAAAGATTGTGTTCAGGTATTGGGTTGGTACAAAAAGCAGTGAGATTAGATTGTGACAGTCAGAGTGAAATCTTCTTGGTAAAGAACCCAACTTATCATTCGAAGACAAATAATATTGATGTTCAGTATCACTTTGTGAGAGACATGGTTGAGGAAAAAAAGGTGTTGTTGGAAAAGGTTGACACTTTGAAGAATGTTGCAGATTCATTGACAAAGTCTGTGAGCACAGAAAAGTTCTCCTGGTGTAGAGTAACAATGGGCATTTTTTCCCTAGATTGTTGACTATATAATCCCCTGGACCCCTGGATGCAAAGAAAACAACAAGTGGGAGAATGTTGGGTATGTGTTATATTCTTTGCAT
>ML801784.1:98020-116116 GCA_009831015.1 Picea engelmannii
CCCTGGATGCAAAGAAAACAACAAGTGGGAGAATGTTGGGTATGTGTTATATTCTTTGCATGTGTGTGTAGGCACGTTAGATATGAAAACTGCGTCTGACGATCCCTTATACTAGTTCTCTATTTGTGTCATGTGTGTCGGGCACTTTCCTAGGGGGGTCCCAGGGGGGGGGGTAGGTATGACCCCCCCTGGTTACGCGCAACGTTCGGCAATGGGCGGTAGCCCGGGGCAGCGACCCAAAATTTTTTTGGGGGCGTTTTTTGCTATTTTTAGTGGTTTTGTAAACTAATCCAGGATTAAGGGATTATGGTTTTGGTATCTACGGAATACCTAAAAAAATTGTATATATATTGTATATTGAATGGTGAAATTCGATATAATGAATATAAGAAAGGTTTTCTTGGTTGAGGTTTTCTGGTATAAATCTCTGTGTACTATGTGAATGAGCCATTGATTAATTTCAAATTTTATTAAGAATCTATATGCATTTCCTTACTTCACGGGTTTAAAACTTACAAGTAGTGTGAAGTTACTATGCTATGAGCAGAAAAGAAAAATAATGGAAAGAGGAACCCAGTGACTCAAATCATAGGGAAGAAAGCCAAAAAACTCAGCAAGAAGAAAACAAGGCTAGAAAAATTGCAGTAAGTTCTAAAGAGGACTTCGGAGAAGGAATATTTTCATAACTTGAACTTCGTCAGGATATCAGAACAACAAAGATTGGCACTTCACCATGATGAAGTAATATGACCGTTGGAGGTGTCCTGACCATTAGGCCGACACTCCAAAATGGCTCGAACTACAGTTATGACCAGAAAGATCGCCATTAGACCATTGGGATCGCACCATAACGGATGGAACTACATTGATTAAGGCATTCCTACCCATTGGAGGAATCCATTACGATGTTAGCTATTTATCTCGTCGAGTATTGAACTGAGAACACTTTTTCAAACAATGATTATTCGAGCCCAAAGAGAACTAGTTGCTTTTGCGCTATGCCTATTGAGACCTCGCTACCCGTTCTATTACATTGAGTATTTGATCACCGACCTAATATTGAGAGTGCATTTTGGGTGACTTCAGTGCAGTAAATAAATCCATTGAAGAGATCCTCATAGACCTTATGGCTGAGAAGGTCATGTCTAATGGAGTCCAAGCCTCATCGACAAGAAAAGTGCAAGCATCCACGTCAATTTCTCGTGGATATGGACCATCCCGATATGTGATAGAGAAACAGACCAAGCATCATGATGACTTGGCAAATGCGAAGCTCATCCCATCTATCCTGCCTGACTATATCCCGCCTCTGGCTGGCGCAGTTAGTTGCGATAGTGTCCCGAGGGACTTCGACTATACCTTGATCACTACGTACCTACTGAAGGGGATACACACCGATGGACCATAGCTAGGACATACAATAACATTGAATATCAATGACTTCAGCTTGGGAGATTGCAAGAACCGTGGAATGCTCGCACCACATAAGTATTTGACCAATACAAAGGGGAAGAAGTCGAAGATCATCCCCTAGATGTATACCATGGACATCATGAGGTCCACTATCCTGAACATAATGAAGATACCACACTTTGGTGTAAATTCTAACCTTGTACATTATCTACTGTAAATAAACATTCATAAAAGAACAAAAACGATACAATGGCAAATACAAACATTACACAGATATTTTTCCCTTGGAAACCCAAACTGGGAAAACCAACATATTCTATATTCATTCATTGTGATACATTGTTTACAATAAAATATACATATAGGAGCCAACGACATAAAAAACCCTAACCCAATGACCTGGATTAGTCCAAAACCCTAATTCCTTAACCAAAAATAGAAAATCATCAGCAAAAAACCATGTGCCAAAAAACCACCTAAATACATGACACGTTACCTGAGGCAGAAAAAAAATTTTCTAGGGGCAGCGCCCCCGGACCCTCACGCGGGGAGCTCCACCTCCCTACACCCCCCAAGGGGGGTCCTAGAGGCCTCCCCTCTAACCCCCCTGCACTCCCAGTGCATACGCTCAGACACTTATACTTGTGCAAAGAATATAACACATACCCAACATTCTCCCACTTGTTGTTTTCTTTGCATATAGGGGGTTACAGGGTTACATAGTCAACAATCTAGGGCAACAATGCCCATGGATCCTCTACACCAAGAGAACTTCTCAGTGCTCACATATTTTGTTAATGAGTCTGCAACATTCTTCAAAGTGTCCACCTTCATCAGTGATACTTTCTTTTCTTCAATCATGTCTCTCACAAAGTAATATTGAACATCAATGTGCTTTGTCTTTGAATGATAAGCAGGGTTCTTCGCCAGAAAAATTGCACTTTGACAGTCACACTCTATCCTTACAGCTTGTTGTACCAACCCAATACCTGAACACAATCTTTGTAACCATACTGATTCCTTACTTGCATGAGTGGCTGCCATGTATTCAACTTCTGTAGTTCAAAGTGCCACTACAGCCAATATTTTTCTCATCCAACTTATTGCTCCTCCAAACAGGTTAAACACATACCCTCTTGTAGATCTCCTACGATCTAGATCTCCAGCCTAGTCTGCATCCACAAATCCATGTATATCCACCACTCTGTCCAATTCTAGTCTTTCTTCATAGCACAATCCATAGCTAGGAGTGCCACGCAAATACCTGAAAACCCTTTTTACTGTTGTCCAATGTTCCTTCCCTGGTTTTTACATATACTTGCTCAAAACTCCCACTACATGTGAAATGTTCGGTCTAGTACAGACCATTGCATACATCAAACTACCAACTGCACTTAAATATGGAACATGAGACATGTCCTCCTCTTCTTCATGTGTCTTGGGACACTGATCTGCAGATAACTTTACACCAACAGGAATAGGAACCTTGAACGGTTTTCATTCCTGCACATTAAACCTCTGCAATATCGTCGCGACATATTTTCTCTGATTTAACCATAGTTTCCTCCTTTTTTGATATCTTTTAATTTCCATGCCCATAATGAAATTTGAAGCACCAAGATCCTTCATGTTGAATTTAGAGGACAAGTGATTTTTCACATCCTGGATAATCTCCTTGTGGTTTCCTATAAGCAACATGTCATCCATATACAAGACGAAATAAATCAAATGATCACCAATTAATTTAAAATACAAATAGTGATCCTCTTTGCTTGTTTTGAAGCCAATTCCCAGCATATAAGTATCAAATTTTTTATACCACATCCTTGGTGATTGTTTTAAACCATACAGGGACTTTTTCAACTTGCATACTATCTCCTTCTTTCCTTTCATAACATAACCTTCTGGTTGCTTCGTACAGATTTCTTCTTTCAGATCCCCATGCAGGAATGTTGTCTTCACATCCATCCGTTCTATTTCAAAATCAAATGTAGAAGCAACAGATAATAGAAATCTTATAGAGGTTAACTTGGCAACAAGAGAAAAAATCTCACCAAAATCAATTCCCTCAACCTGGGAATAACCCTTTGCTACTAACGGAGCTTTGTATTTCTCCACTTTTCCTTCTGCATTCAACTTCTTTTTAAATACCCATTTGCTACCAATGGGCTTTATTCCAGTTGGAAAATCCACTAGATACCAAGACTCATTCTTATCCAAATATTCCATTTCTTCTTCCATGGCCCTTTTCCAGAGATTTCCATCCTCTGAATCCACTGCCTCCCT
Source organism: Picea engelmannii (assembly GCA_009831015.1). Lineage (NCBI taxonomy): Eukaryota > Viridiplantae > Streptophyta > Pinopsida > Pinales > Pinaceae > Picea > Picea engelmannii. Next base: position 101,720 of record ML801784.1, read on the forward strand.
AACATTTCTAGGATCATCATCAATAATAGAAAAAGCAAAATTTGAACGAAAATTAGATGGACTATACCTTTCCAGTAGCCTTCTTTCTGAATCCAATCTCCTCAATACTAGAGTATGAGGATCTTCTTCTTTTGATTCATGTTCTTCTGTAGATTCTGATTCATCATCATTTAATTCAAACTCTATCTTCTATGGTTCTTCCTTACTTGGTAGGACTTCCTATTTAACATCCTTCATTTCTCTACATACCACATCTCGGCTATACACGACCTTCTTAGTTTCTGGGTTCCAAAGCTTATAACCTTTGAGACCATCTTTATATCCAATAAAGTTACATTTTTCAGCCTTCTTATCTATCTTACTCTTGTTTTCCTTTGGAACATGAACATATGCATCACATCCAAATACCTTAAGATGTGTGAGAGAAGGTTCCTTACCAGTCCATACCTCTTGTGGAGTCTTGTCACCCAACGTTGATGAATGTGATATGTTGACCAGATAACATGTGGTACCCACTACCTCTGCCCAGAATTCTTTCCCTAACCCGGCACCACTAAGCATGCACCTTGCTTTTTCCATCAGCGTCCTGCTCATCCTTTCTGCAACTCCATTCTGCTGAGGTGTATATGGAATAGTCTTCTTCCTTGCTATACTGCACTTCTTAAACAATTCTTCAAATTCATTCCCACATAACTCTCCGCCATTATCTATCCTCAGCACCTTAATTTGTTTCTCTGTTTGATTCTCAACAAGAGCCTTAAACTCTTTAAACCTGTCAAAGACTTCAAATTTCTTCCTGAGGAAATATATCCAATTTTTCCTCGAGAATTCATCTATAAATGAGACATAGTACACAGATTTTCCCAATGATGGGACTGACACAGGTCCAAAAACATCACTGTGAGCTAGCAATAAAGCTCCTTCTGCCCTTGATGCACCAAAGGGGAATCTTACTTGATTTTTCTTCCCATATAGACAATGTTCATAGAAATCAAAATCCAAAGAGCAGTTAGACATACCTTCAACCATACCTTTACCGTGTAGTAGTCGAAGAACCTTTTCTCCGATATGCCCCAGTTCTTGATGCCACAACATAACCTTTTCTCCAGAGACTGTAGGATTTCTTTCTTCTCCAACTCCAATATCAGGAACAATGGAGCTATTAAACCCATCACTAATAGTGCTTCCTAGCATCTTATATAGAGTTCTAAATCGAAGTACCTTCATCAACACCATTTCTCCTCGAACCATCCTACAATTTCCCTTTTCAAAAATTTCTTTTACCCCTGCATCTTCCACTTTGCGTACAAAAATCCAATTTTTGGCCATACCTGGGATGTGTAGAGTTCTAATCCTTCCATATATGAGCCTCAAATTGACCCTTCCTCTTCCTATGATTCTGGTTTTCGAATCATTACCTAAGAAAACATTACCTCCATCATACTTTTCATATTCACAGAACCACTCCCTGTGGGGAGTCATATGAAAGGATGCACCAGAGTCAATCAACCAGGCCTCATGATCTGCATGTGCTCTTGAAGAGGCCAAGTATACATCCCCTCCTTCTTCCTTGGAGGTCTTTTCTTCTATAGAAGAATATTCTTCAGATCCCTTCTTTTTCTCAACTTTGGATCTACATTGCTTCTTGTAGTGCCCTTCTTTTCCACACCTCCAACATACCCTTACAAACTTTCTGAGAGATTGAGATCTGCCCTTAGAATTAGATCTCCCACTTGAGAAATTAGATCTATTTCTTTCCTGGGAATGTCCTCTTGCAAATAATGTGCCTGTGCTATGTCCTTCCATATTCTTTTGTCTCATCTCCTCCGACAACAAGGATGAGACCACTTCTTCAAACTTCAAAGAAGTTGTATTACTACCTATGGACACAACCAGACTATCCCATGATTCTGGTAAAGAACACAACCAACTGATACAATTATCTTCATCTAAAATTTTAATCTCAATAGATACTAACTGACTTACTACAGTATTGAAGGCATTCAAATGCTCTACCACCGATTCTTCATCTCTCATCCTCAAGTTATACAACTTCTTTGTCAGGAATAGTTTATCTACCAGGGACTTAGACTGATACAACTTCCCTAACTTTTCCCATAAATCCTTGGATGTAGCTTCCTCTGACACATTCAGTAATACTGAATCGGAGAGACACAGTCAGATTGTGCTCTTTGCCTTCCGATCCAACTTTTTCTAGTCATCTGCAGAAGTTCCTGTAGGTGCAGTACCTGGATATACCACGATCCACTGATCTCTGTCCACCAAAAGATATTCCATAGTGAGCTTCCACAGCTCAAATCTTTTCCCATTAAAATTCTTGATCTCTATCTTCGAATTGCTTTCCATTTCTTTTCACCTAAAAAACAATACCATAGATCTCCCACTGTAACAAGGGTTATCACAGTTTTGAGCCAAACCCTTGACCACAAAGATGTCCCCCTGAAGCCAATAAAGCTCTGATACCAAATGTAAATTCCAACCTTGTACAATATCTACTATGAATAGATATTCATAAAAGATACAATGGCAAATACAAACATTACACAAAGATTTTTCCCCTGGAAATCCAAACCAGGAAAACCAACATATTCTATATTCATTCATTGTGATACATTGTTTACAATAAAATATACATATAGAAGCCAGCGAAATCCAAAACCCTAACCCAATGACTTGGATTAGTCCAAAACCCTAATTCCTTAACCGGAAATAGAAAACCATCGGCAAAAAACCATGTGCCAAAAAACCACCTAAATACATGACACATTTCCCGAGGTATAAAAACAATTTTTGGGGCCCTGCACTAGGACCCTCGCAAGGGGGGATCCTCCCCCCTACACCCCTTGAGTGGTGGCCTATCGCCCCCCCCTCTAATCCCCCTGTGCGCCCGGTGCATACACTCAGACACTACTACTCGTGCAAAGAATATAACACATACCCAACATTTGGAAGGCATCAGGAGGTTAACGCGTGCATTAAAATCTTGTTGTCGTGCTTCCATGGAGGTTATTTGTGGATAGATAGAAGCATCACCGTAGATCCACCTTTGATCCATCGAATCACCATATTAAGCATGCAAGGACCAGACCCACAAGACTTTTATCGAGGGAAGCCTTCAAATCGCGCCCTGGCACAAAAAATTAAATATACCTATGGCGATGTGGAGAAGGGGAAGCGAGGTTATAAGGTATCCTCCATTTAGAATGGTGCAGTGTGCCTAGCCTGCCAATTGATCATTGGTAATCTATTAAGGAAGAACATACCTACACAGATCACGGGGTTTGTTGTTGACCTCGCGGGAAAGTGCATTGAAGGACTACAGTTGAACTGGGCGAGCTACCTCGTCAACCAACTAGAAAAAGTCTATCGCAAAGCTCAAGATCAGGGCTATGAGTTTCATTTTAGTTTTCTACTGATCCTCATCACCTTCATTACCTGGGAGATGCCGGAAGGAGCAATGTTCCCTGAGATTGAGTCATCCGAACCCTTAGCTGCGAAGTTCACCATGCTCTGGTACTCGAGTGACATGGTGAAGCAATGGCAGTCCAACACGGTGTTTGACACCTACTACCTTCAGTTGAAGAGGGTTATTGAGTCTTTCCATTGTATGACACTGAACACCCTGGACAAGTTTAGACCATTTGTGAAGTTCTACATAGGTAGATATTTTATTTATATCACTGCGCACAGAGACGAAAATAAAGAAGAGATCCAATCTTATTATAATCTCATAGAGGAGGACATGAAAGAAATTACTAAGGAATGGCCTGTAGAGTTTCTTATACCAATCGACCAGGCAAAAATTTCCAACCCTAACCTCATTGGAAGTCTTGTGGTTACTCGCAAAGAGTATGATGCACCCAACAATATCAAAAGGAAGAAGAAGGAAGAGGTACAAGAGTTGAACAATGCATCAACAGAGACTGCCTCAGATTCACTTGGAGGAGGAGGAGGTGACGAAGTAGACAAAGAGGACAAAGGAGAAGAATCCAAGAAGAAGCAAGGTGAAGTAACACCGCATAAGGATCCTCTTGATGAAGCTGAGACATCCAAGAAAAGAAATGTTTCCCCCACGAAACCTACATTGTGGAAGAAGTCAAAATCCACTAAACCACAGATGTATATTGTGATCACGGTGGATGAGATTGACCTCATAATTTCTGTCGTGTCAGACACCTTGAAGGATATATTACAGAGAAGTGAAGAAAAATATCAGAACATGCTTGACAAAATTGAAGCAGAGATGAAAGGGGTACATCAAGCCCTCTAATCCAACTGCACAGTGTCTACTGCGCCTCCGTCATCAGAAGGAACAAAGTTGGGAGATGAACCTGCCTAGCTATGTAGAATAGCAGATGTGACCGAAGCTCGCCTTCATCATATTCAGGAAGAAAAAGAGTAGGCAATAGAGGCCCTAAATAAAGAACAAGAGGAATCCATAGAGAAACGTTGGGTTGTGTAGCAGGAAAAAGACGACATCCAAGCCAAGTTTGCATAGGACAGAGCGCAGATCCATAAGGAGAAGGAACAACTTATCGCAGAGAATATTGGAGTTAAATAAGCAGTCACTAGAGCACTTCACTCTGTGGCGAGCTTAGAACAGGTGGAAGAATACCTAGTAGAATATCAAGTGGTGAAGCTTGCTAAAGCCATTAAGAAACTCAAATATAGAGTAGCCAAACTAGAGTTACAAGTAGTGCCAAGCACTCCGCAGAAGGTGCAAGACCAGAGAGAAGAAACTGCCTGGAACATAGTCTAGAGAATCAAGGCATTGGCCTTGGAATGTAAATAAATCAGCAATAGAAGTACACAGACTTACGAGCGCCTTGCAAAGGACCCTGAACTAAGGACACTGGAGTCATAGCTCTAGGAGGCAAAGCAACAAGAAACATCAGTGCAAGCACAATTGAAGCCTCTGTCAGTGGTAGAAAGAATGAAAAGGTCATAGGAACATCACACAGTTCAGCAGTAGGTCCATGCCATATAAAGTAAGATTATGGAAGTGACTCAGGGACTCCATCTAGTGCAGGATGAAACTTGCATAATTTTTGAGGAAATTGAAGGATGAGGTGCATAAATAGAACAAGTGGTCACCAAAGTAGAACAACGCTTGAAAGGACCTATGATGGAGAATAATATTGAGGAGTTCTCCAAGCAGGAGGATTTGGTGAATCAACAGGTCGAGGCAACTCGAGCCAAGATCGAGGCATTTGAGGTAGAGTTACCCATATCATAGTGACTTGGGATTAATCATAGGTGAGTGTTGGGGGCCTATTGTCCCTTGACCAAGTTTTGGAGAACCTTGGTCACATTTGACCATTTTTGGGACTTCGAAAGGTTGGTCGAAGGCAGAGCGCAAGGAGAAGCGGAGATCGTGGGTTATTGGCCCCTTTTTGGGGAATTTTTGGGTTTAGGGTTTATGTAATGGGTATGGGGATATCGGCCCATGGGTTTACCCATGTTTAGACCCTTTTGTAATGTATAAATAGAAATCTAGGTGATGTAAGTAGAGACCTAGAAGGGGTTGTGTGATAAAGAGACACATGTGATGTTTTTCTAAGTGAAAGTAATATTAGTAGTTGGATCTATGTGATCAAGCTAGTTCTGTGCATACTGTGTGTTGAAAACTTGCAGGGATGAGTGCAAGTAATTGTAAGAACAACTTTGTGCTTGAACCTAGCTCAGGGAAGGAGGATCTGGCGAGGTGCACGCAGATCTCTTGTCCTATGTGGAGTTATTTTGCGGTTTTGTGCATGTGAGGAGATTGGCAAAAGATAATAAAGAGGGAGAAGAGTTGGTGGATGTAGCCCCACACTGGGGTGAACCACATATATCCTGTGTTATGGTTGCTTTGTGATTTATGGTTGTTATGTGATTTTTGTGATTTATGCTTAGTGTTGTGATCTGTTTGTTAGATGTATTTGATATAGTAACTTAGTGCTTAGTAATGTGAATGAATTCCAGATCTAATCTATTTCTATATGCTAAGTGCTTAGACGTGTTAGATCTAGTTGAATACTGCATTGTTCTGTAATTAGGGTTTCAACCCACGATGTGACTAAGGTTTAAATACTAAGGGATATTAACTTCTAAGCTCTCTGTTAAGTGTTGTAATCACAGATCTATGTCCCAGCTAGGTTGTAGACACTTGATTCCTACAACCACCCCTACCTCTACCTCGAGTGAGACTTCATCTACTTCGCAGGTGTTGCCGAAAGGGCCAATAGTTAGGATTTTTTTGGTGCGTCGTTGAAGCGTTGAACCCTGGGTCTGCCCCTGTGTGTTCCAGCAACACATATGTACACATGTTGTCCCACATCAGGCTACGTACACCTATGTATTTCTTGAAAAAAAGAAATAAACAGACAGATTGAAAGGGTAGGGAGAACTTGTATGGCACCAATAGGTGACCATAATCCCTTAAAAGACTCAACCGACTCACAGAAACTAAAAAATGTATAAAACTAATCAAACACCCAAAAATCCCCTAAAACCCTATAGGCTTCCCCAGTATGGTTGCCAGTTTTGCTAGTCGGGAAAAAAACCCCTATAGCTACACCAGGGTTTACAATGTAGGCAGATCAATAACTATTTAAATGTCTCCTACTTCTCTAACTACGCCAAACATACGCCGGACTTATGTAAGAAAAGAAAAATGAGAAGGATCTGGTAATTGTACCTTTACTCTGCGTCCGGTGTTGATCCTCTCGCGCTTGATAGGTTCGCTGACTGCAAACCTCCTCCCAAGGATGACCTGCATTCAAAGACAAATAAATAGAGAAATACAAGCATGCATTTCATACATAAATAAGGGCTAGATGTTAGAATAAAAACATAAATCAAATGCAAACATTCGACACATCATGTTATTGGGACAGGCAAAGTACTTCTTTTATTGATAATACAATGATTACTTATAACCAAATTCGTCTACTAATCCTCGAACCTGGTACGAGCTCCTCTTCACGAAGATCCAAGTGCACCTCTGTGTATCTTTCTCCTCTCAAACTTATTCTTGGGAAATGGATTGGGTTCTTATGGAGGAAAAAGGGAAAAAATGAGGAATTATGAGGATTCTCACAACAAGGCTGCAGCTTGGGGCAAGGAGGGGATGTGAAACGGGCAGAGTTTCACTGTTCTTGTGTCTATATATGGAATGAGACCCCAACACCTCCTTTTATATGGGAAAAGGATGGTTATTCAGTTGGGTGACGAGCTATAGGCAGTGGATTAGTTGGGAAACTACCCAATAGCCCGTAATCTCAATGAATTCCTTGCAACTTTTTCAAGTATACGCAGGCTATAGTGGTGCAACATGTGTATGTATGCGGGAAGTAGTGGTGCAACAAGTGTATGTACATAGGTAGTATTGGTGTATGGAACATACATATTCAAAAAATGAGTTTTTAAGAAGAGCAACTCAGTGATGGCTTGGAAAACAATGCAAGTAAGAGGGCCAAATGCTAGGTATGCATATGTAGAGCAATTTAGGGTTATAAAAGATATGTGAAACAATGGTAGTATGTTTCTCTTAATCTGAAGGGTCCGCACATAATATTGACATGTGAAGAGGAGAATGATCTAGATCAAATAACCAAGATGAATTAGATACAACTTGATCTTATCATAAATCAAAACTAACATGTGGGTTACCAAATAAGGGTTTTAAATGTTAAGTGTGTAGTGGTTAAGGTCCATAGGGTTTATGCATTAGGTAGAAAGGAACTAAAAACTTATAACCTTTAATGTGCCTTCCATGATGAAATTTCCCAACATTACAAATCATGTGTTATAGATCATGTAGTATTGTTGATCCATTTTCATGTCCTAACTTTGTATTTCATGTTAAGTTTTTCTATGCAAAAACTCTACCGATCTATCCCAATCCACCATTCTTTGCATCTTGCACAAGTTCTACATTTTCTCATTACTTCATCAAACAATCATACACTTCCAAAACTTATTCATTTTCATGATTCGAAGAAGCCTTGCATTGAGATCACACTCTCCGCTCCACATGGTAACTATTTTTTGCATTCCGCAAAGGTAATTTACTTTTCCTCCCATAAGCTTACACTTAGTTTTTTTTCAAAAGTGGTTCTATGCGAATAAACTGGCTTACACCTTTTTCTCTGCAAAACATTTTTCTTCGCATTTGAATCCTCTTACATGACCCTCCTCTTATCTATAATAGTGTCCCTTATCTGATTTGTTAGTCATGTCTCATGTACATAAATCAGCACATGACCATTTATCCACAACACTTCCACTCTGCATTGATGCTTATCTACAAAACCTTTTCCCACATTACTTTCTCTCTCCTATATTTACTGCATAACTTATATTTAGTCATTTTCCTAATAATATCCTATGTGGATAGATTCACATGAACCACTTCTCCACATTAACTATTTATGTGCATCATTTCTCTCTACATGACTCACTCCTCCGCAAGACTTGTCCCTTCACTTTCTCACCACACTAAATTTCTCATACTTAGTGTATTTACCTCTATTCAAACATGCATGATTTTCGTTCTCAACATAACTTATGGTGCATTTATGAGGTATTGATTCACAAGGAAAGTACAATTTTCAAGAGTAAATGAGGCTTAACTGTCGCATTTTCCAAAGGATCATTTTCTTATGAAGGATAATTATGATTAAAAGTTCGCATGAATTTTGAAGGAAAGTGTACATAGTGAAAGGTTGTATCATTGAGAACTATTAATGATCTTATTCTCTTAGCAGTTAAGCTTCGTAATTCATATTAATAACTTTCACATATCTCAAAGTGTATTGAAAAGTGTGGAAATATGGCAATGAGAAGACAAAGAGAATCTTTTTGCAGAGATACTATCAACTCCCTCACTTTCTAGAACAAATATTTTCACATGTTGACTGCATATTAGTGATATTCCAGCCTCACTCCCGAGAAAAAGCTTTCTAATAAAAATTGGACAAATGGTATAGCCAAGAATGCTTGCTTAGCTCAATCTTTTGATTTCAAAGAGTCAGTTTCTTGGTGTGCGAGTAGATTTGACTCTAAGCATAGAATTATTCCGGTTGTTGTTGAATGAAGGAATATTGTTCTTTTGAATCTGAAGGTATTCAAGAAAAAATGTTAATCCCCACTCCAAATAAATATTTGAGGCTTCCATAAGCCTATTTTTTTTCTATATGTGCAAGGTGGTGGAGTGAATTTTTTAAAGGAATTCCTAGCATCATCTCCAGTAATGCCAGTTGATACTACCCGCATTGATATATGGCTACAATTTGAGCCATACCAAGATTTATCTTGGCTCTTCTCATGATTGGTGGGACAAGACTCTATCTCCTTCATTCCTAGGTACATTCTATATGTGATACACTTCTTAGTTTGCATGAAATAAATATATGACTCAACATAAATTATTTTGAATAAAATCTCTTATCAATGGTCAAAGTACATGAAGACCAAGAGGTTTTTCATGACCTCATATTTGGTATTTTCTATAGCATATTACAATGTGTTTTAAGGATTACCCCATAGGGGTAATGTTGATGTCCTCAAAAATTACCTCTGAGGCTTGCATGAATTCATCAAATGGAGGAGAAAACACCAACACTTCATCTTCATGAGGAGGCTCTTCACAAATATCTTCCTTGGGTTCTTGATTTTGAGCATGGTGAACCTTCCTAAGATCTTCTAAAATCTCATTGGTGAACCCAATGTCCTCAAGGACTACTGTTATATCTTGAAGCACATCCTCATATGTACGATAATTTGGGCACCAATAATTTATAAATATACTAATGAGATCTTTGAGTGAAGATATTCCCTTTGGTTCACAACAATTCTTAACCCAATTTTGTACTTCCGAGGGAAACCAATATATTAAAAAATTTATTCATATGTCCTCGGGTTGTGGTTCTATTTCCCATAAGTAGACAAGGAATTCTACGATATGAATAATGATATAACCCTCGAGCATTGGATGGTCTCCCTAAATATTAAACTCATGTAGGTATCTAGGAATGTTCTCAAAATCGATCAAAGGATATATTTCATGGTCATCCGCAGGTGCCATGGTTCCATCACTTGAGAGTATACAAATTTGAGATCAGGATGACACGTAGGAATGTACTAGTGGAAATGTCAGATGACCCCTTTGGATCATCAAAGGAAGGTGAGGGAAATACCCTCAATGGAATCGCCAGGAAAATTTTTAGAAATAAGAGCCAAGGGAGAAATATTTCCAAATATATTTTGTTGAGGAGAATGACTCAATCCTCCCTGAAAACAACAAAAAAAATGTTATCGTAGGATTTGTAGTTGTGTAAATCCCAACACAGGATCACAAAATCTTGTGTAACTAAAAGATATTCTACCATTACCAACTTAGTAATAAATTCCTTGTTTTAGTGATGGAGGAGATCCACCATAGGGGAGGATTCCTTGGTGACGTCAAGGGATCAAAGTAGTAAGTTTTTTAGCCAAGCCTACCATGCCATCTCTTGATCACCTAAGTCAACATCTAGGTCAAAGTGAAAAGAGGTATGAAGCTCATATAAGTACCTTCATGGAACAAGAACAATTTATAGCATATACAATCTGATTTCCAAGTACAAACATACAATAAATTCCACTTTAAGACACTAAACAACAAAATTTCTATGGTCGTTATGCAATTGTAGTAGTATATAGTAGTACAAAAACAATGAAGCAATTATAACAGTGGAAAGAAATATACTTCAGAATTGCAACAATTGACAATGAAAACTTAGCATTTACTGAAGAGAATATTACCCAATTGTTAGGTGCAATTTCTGGCAAGTTAAACCATCTTTTAATAAATGTATGCAACAAATAAAAGTGTATTAAGATGGATGTAGAAATATTTTGCAACAACAACAAGTTTGCAGTCAAATTAGTTCAACTTAGTGTTTTTAAGGTTAGTAGATAGCTTGATAGATTGATAATTAAGAGTTTGTTGATTACTTTTTCCACAAGATATCTTAAATGATTATTGCCTTTGAGGGATATGGAGTCTTTACAACAACAATAGAATATAAATTGGAGATGAAACTAGCAAAGGTTAAGAGTTAGAGGTTAAACTCTAAGGTTCTATCACATTAGTGCCTTAGGGTTTAATATTTAAGGGAAATTATTTTGCTAGAGTGCAAACACTTTTGGGCTCTATCAACCTTTTCTCCCTTCTTAAATACTTCAACTAGGTCACAATCAAGATTCTAGGGATAAATTACTAAAGTGCTAACACTTTAGGGATTTAGGAGTCTAACCCTAAGTAGGATTTCCTTTAGAAACTTTGGATATAATTAAACTTGTGAGATGAGGAAGCACTTATGCTCCTCTCTTAAGGTTTTTCCAAGCAAGATATTCAATATGAACAAGTACAAATTTCACCATGAAACATTCAATAGCATGAGACAAAATTGCAGAATTTTACTTACTTCATTAAGATATGAGATGAAAAAAACCTAACTGCAGAAATACCATCCAAAAATTAGCAAATAACATCCATTACTTGACCTTCCAAGCAACACACATTTGTAGAATAGAGAGATAACCAAGGATAAGGTGAAAATTTTAGACTTAGTCTCTCACAAAGGTGAGAAGATGTGATGATTAAATGAAAGGATTTGATAGCCATACTTATATGGAAACCCTAGAAATCCCAAAAGTCTCTAAAAAAAATTCATGTCTATACATAAGAGGGCTGACCCATTGAATTTCCTTTGCAATATACAAAATTTAATTTTTTACATGAAATAAAACCCTAGAAGGGTGACATCATGCCCTAAGAGGGTAACATAGGCTCTCCAAGTGCAACGTTAACCATGGTGAGGGATACGTTGGGCCTTCAAAGGCCATGTCTCATGTGCAAAGTTCCCTTCCATGGTCTCCTCCTGTCAAGCCACCTTTGGAACCATCTCATCCATCAAACCCCAGTTCTCCAAGGTGATGTCAAGGGATAAGAGGTGACATCATAGGCCTTCAAAGATCAACGTCCAAGTGGATAAGGGTGCAACCTCATCCTCTACTGACACCAATATGCCTCCATAGGCAATGTCTTGTGTCATTTAGGTGCACCATTCATCGTCCATGGTCTTCTTCATGTGAGGTCCAGTGTCCATCCTATGGGAAAGCCCCTATAAAGACAAATAATTACGCCCTCCAAGGGTCCATAAGTCACAAGTATCATTCTAGGTAAGTCATATTTAATACAAGAACCACCCAAACATGTGCATCAAACCCCCCCTTTTCAAGCTAAAAAAATTCTCAAAGATCTTATAAGTTTTGTCTAATTTAGGTATGGGAGGGGTGTCATGTTGTCCTATTGGGTAAGCCAATCCCCAAGTCAAGGAATGTTTCCCAAGTGGACCCTATTTAGGTCATGTGATGAGTATGAAGTAGATTGGGGAAATAATTTTTGGCATGGGGTTCTTGACATATCAAGGATTCATATGGTCTCATTTATGGGTTCCTTTGTGGAGGGTGTGTTACATCCTTCATTTGTGATGCAACATTTTCCAATCTCTTTCCTTTAATTCATTATGTTCTTAACATTGAGTGCTATGTGAAATGAAAAGTAAAGAGCATTACAATATCACTTGGAGTTAGGAACACATTGACTACCATATGAAATGGAAAGTAAAGGACACAACAAATGCATTCTCCCAATAAGCAAGACACTTATTAATTATGTTTTAGAAGGTCCTTGATTTTTATTGAGTAGTGTTTTATTTCTCTTAGGACCTTAGGGTGAGAATATAGAAGGATAATGATTGAATTTTAACTTCTTCTAGCTACAACAACTCTGGGCCTTTATCCCTTTCTTCCTATCAAATGAGCTAAAATCCCTTCTTGGTGTCAATGAGCCCAAAATCCAAAAAGATGAGGAAATGAGGAATGTTGGCACATGGGTAGACCCAGGGTTCAACGCTTCAACAACGCACCAACAAAAGCCTAACTACTGGCCCTTTCGGCAACACCTGCGAAGCAGGTGAAGTCTCACCCGAGGTAGAGGTAGGGGGGTTACAGGACTCAGGTGTATGTAACCAAGCTGGGACACGGATTTGTGATTATAACACATTTAGAAGATAACATGCATTAGTTCATTAGATTTCATTAACATCGTAGAACAAACCCTAACATGGATCAGTGTAGTAACAACAAATAGTAAACACTTCAACCACTTAGCATATAACACAAAGCTAGATCTATCATTCATTCATAAAGCACAAGTAAATAACTAAGCAACATCATATCTATCCATAATACATAATAACAAAAGAACTAAGCAAATCAATGACAAACACCACAAACACAAGATTTACGTGGTTCACCCCAGCGTGGGGATACATCCACCAACATCTTCTTCTTTCTCTATTATTCTTCAATCTCTTACATCCATCTTCTCCTGTGAACTAAGCCACAGAGCCAAGCTTCGTAGAGGACAAGAGATCTGTGCACTGAGCACCCGCTCCTCCTTCCCAAAATTAGGTCCACTTGTGAGCCTTGTCCTTCAAAATATTCAAACACTTTGCACGATTCATCCTGCATAGGTTGCAACTTCTGCATGACTTCCATTACCCTGCCCTTAATAGCAGTAATATGTTGTTGTATCGCTCGATGTTCCTGAGATCTCTTCATTATTTCTATTGCGGTGAGTAACTTCATATGTGCATGTAATGACAATGTCTGGTATTGTGCCTCCTGTAACTGTGCTTCCAGTTTCCTTAGCTTTGGATCTTCTGTGAGGTGTTAGTAAGTCTGTGCGCTTCTATCACTCAACTACTTGCATTCTGAGGCAAGGGCTCTGATCCTTCCAACTACTCTCTTAGTGGATTCCTCCATCTAATCACACACCTATTACAGAGTGATCGGTACCGCTTGGGTCTCCAACTCTGTTATCCTTGGTTGAAGCTATTGGATGGCCTCAGCAAGCTTCACCACATGAACCTCGACTGACTCATGTTCCTCTTGTGCCAATCCTAACACAGAGCGAAGTTCTTTATTGACCGCTTCTTTGACCACAGTCTGCTCTGCGAGCAGTTGGTCCTTTTCTCTCTGTATCTCCTCTTTTTTCTCCTCAAGCATCACCTGAAACTCATCTCTCTCATTTTCTTAGGCAGTTACGCAGTAACATGCAACTCGAAGTTGATCCAATACTTCCTCTTTCTCTTGTTTCAAGGATTTTGTATCCTTCTCCTTTTCTCCTTGGACTCTCTGAAGTCAAGCCTCTATCGCATCTACTAGTCTTTTTAATTGGGCAGGCTCATCCCCCAATTCTGCAACTTATGACGAAGAGGGCACAGTAGGCACTACATGGACGAATTAAATAGCCTGCTGCATTTTATTTAATTCCTTCTC
>ML801784.1:116139-157759 GCA_009831015.1 Picea engelmannii
ATATCTCTGCAAGAGAACCTTGGATGCATCCTCCATGGCTCTGCAGACTAGACTGGTATCATCTTCTGTGAGTGTCGCCTCTAACTGCGGCTTACTGGCATGGGTCTTCTTTCTTGCCAATGGTTTCTACGTAGAAACTCTCCTCTTCTGCAGAGTTACTATTTCAGTGGGGGGATATTTCGGCGGTGTAGCTTCACCTTATCATTGTTTTTCTCCTTCATCCCCTCCTCCTTATCCATTTACTTTGTCTCCTCCTCCCAGTGATCCAGATCCATCTTCTTCTGAGGCATTATCCTCCTCATCAGTCACTATATTTTGAAATTCCTCCTTTTTCTTCTTCTTCTTAACATTGGACTATCCTGCATGCTCGAACTGGGTGACCAAGGGGCTTCCTATAATTTCAGCATCGGAGAGTTCGACATCAGCGACAGGTGTCTGAAATTCTTTCGGCCATTCCTTCGTGATCTACTCCATGTATTCATCAGTCATCTTGTAATAATAATACAAATCCTCTTTGCTCTCATCTTTGTGCACAATGATATAAATAAAATGTGGATCTACACGTTGTTAGTAACAATTCTTGCCCTGGGCATAAGAGGATTCAGGTATGCAAGTCGCGCGAGAAGCGCCCAAGCGCAACACGGAAAAATACTGTTTCAGGCTTCCAAGCAAGTAGGCGGGTGAAATTATATCGTCAATGGTCCAGATTCATCCATAGGAGCAGATCGATGGTCGGCGGGAAATCGCAGTTAGCAGAGTTGTGTCGAGGCTAGCACGATGGATAGCGCCTATATTGCATGACGGAAAAGACAACAGTCGTCCATCTAAAGGACGCGTGGCGTGAGATCTAATCATGAAGGTATTTCGGCGTTCGAGAGTTTGAAGGGTGAAGGTTCCATATCGTTCTACATCTCAAAACCTTGAACCCCGAAAGCACCAAAAGTCAGGCCCGCGGCATCATGAAGCAGTCTCAGCCGCCCATCCAAAAGGAACACGTGGTGCACAATTAGTCCCCTCGGCTTTTCGCCCATTGTGACTCTGACGCACAAGGAGCAGCTCCTTCACATCCCCGAAACGCGAAGTGCTAGGAGTGTCCAGGACCCGGGCCCAAAATATCGCCAAGTGAGTTCAGGACCGTTAGATTTGAGAGGGACGCGTGGCACCAAATTAAGTCATATCGGCGTTTCTCTCATCGTGACTATGATAGCAAGTATCAACCCCTTCCTATTCACAAACACAGAAAGCGTCTTTTAAAATAAATGCAGGGTCACAGCCCATGGTCACTTGGAAAATAAAAAGAGCTGTGCAAGAGGGGCCAAAGGCGTCGAGTTCAGTCACAGAGGGGGTCATCGCGATCTCCAGGTGCCGATGGATCCGATCTCGATCCTGTTTCTCGACTTGGAGTAAATGAAGGAGAGAGGGGGTGGTTGAAACCTCTCCTCACTCATTAAGTGTAAGGTATGGAAGATCTGGCAAGTTGTCTTCCCGAGAGGATCTTGTGTATCGTTTTTTCCAAAGAAGCCATGTCGAAGTCCTTGAATAGCTAGAGAAGTCTGCACACACTAACGCGACACTTAATGGCTCAGCTACTCCCCTTGCAGGAGCCATGCACAGCTAAGGTGGCGCCTGGTGAAGAATATCGGTACGAGTTTGATTGAAGGGACACCACGCATTAAATGACTGAGCACGCCTCTATTAGGTGAATTTTCCTGAGTATATAGACTCAATCCTTATATTTTTTAATTATTGATGGTAGAGTGAAGCTCTCGACTGTAAATTTTTAACATATATTCTAGCTTTTTGGTTATGCATTTGTATGTGAGATTTCTTGTTTTATGATAGACAGTCTTTCTTACTCCATCTAATTTTCATCTCATACTGAGAGAGTTCGTGATCGACTAATTCACACGAATTATTGCAATTATGTTATGATAAAGGATTTATTGTTGCGTCATTGTATTCTCTGGTTTTCTGCGTTTGAATGTAAGAAGATCTTGCGTTTAGATGCCTTCTTCTATAGTTTGTTAGAAACTTGATGTTTACGACAGACCTTTGCATCTCTATGATACAAGTCTTCCTCTTTCTCACCCTTACTACAACTCACTATCTGAAATTTGATTAAGACCTCACCTGCCCATGTCTACCTAGCCTAGTTTCGGAGTTAGAACAATATGGCGTTGAGATAGATTTCATTTGATCACCTTTTTTATAAAAAAATCGTGACATAAACTAATGGGCGTCAGGCTCTACTCCTGGTGCAATCCAGGGGTGACTTCCGTCGCTAACATTTCTGGCGCCGTTACCGAGGGCGAAGTTGGAAATTTCCCCCGGGATTGAACGACATTGAGCCTCTGATTTTGAAGGTGCATCAGGTATCAGAGACCTTGAAGATTGCTACTGTGCACCTGGGAACTCCATTGTGACGACTCCATTGTGGCGAACCTGCCGTGTTAATTGTGGCTTTCAGAGGCAGGCACACGCGGTCCCATCCATAGTTGCCTCTAGCTGCACCTGAAACTGATCTAGATGTGGTTCTCAAAAAAGGAAAGGCCTCTGAAGGAGAAGCTTCCACCACCGAACCAGGTAATCTGCCATATCCTTTTGTAGGAACTCCTTTTTCTCCTCCTCAGTTTACTGATAGACCTGTTTCTGAAGTTTCTCGTTTCCTAAATCTCGGGAGTGTTCCTACTGAGTTTTCCTCTCCTGGTCTCGGATCGGAAGGACAAATCCTTGTCACTCCCCTCTCCCCTGAAACTGTACCTTGGCATAGACCCTGGACCACAGAATATTTCCCCACTCCTCTTCTTGTTACTGTTTCCGCTTCTACACAAAGGAGAGTGTCCGTTGAATTAAGCCCGTTAGCCTCCTCCCTAAATCCCCTATTGTTTCCCATTCCACTCAGAGGCTCATTCCCGATATCCCCCGTTCACACTCCTTCTCCTCCAAGTTCTCCTCCACCTAATACTCCTATGGCTGGTGCTAATCCCCCTTTGAATAGAATGGATTCCATAGTTGTTTCCCAATATTCCCCCTTAATCCTACCCCATCTTATGAATCCTCTCCCTGCTGGAGATTACTTGAAGTATATGCCTAAGTTCACTGGAGAAGGGGACATAACTGCAGAAGAGAACTTGACTGCTTTCTACAGTTATGCAGACAACCTGAACATTGAAAACAAAGATGTCTGGATGAGAGTTTTCATCCAGAGTCTGGATGGAAAGGTGAGGAAGTGGTTTAGAGGATTGACCCCCGAATCTGTTGATGGAATTGAAGCTCTGGATAGTGCTTTCCTGAGGCAGTGGGGAGATAGGAAGGATTTCATGTATTACATGACCGAGTTCGGGTCTTTGAAGAATATGGAAGGAGAGTCTGTCTCTAACTTCTCCAAAAGATTCAATAAGATGTATAATAAAATTCTTGTTGAAATAAAACCTTCAGAAAACTCGGCCGAGATTTCTTATGCTAGTGCGTTTGGCCTCGATTTTTGTCTTTCATTGAGAGAAAGAAGATCCACCTACTTAGCTCAAATGCAATATGTGGCCATAGAGGTGGAATCTAATGTATTAGCAGCAGACAGACTAGGGAACAAGGCTGACGCAGATAGGAGAAAGGGAATATCTGAAGCCTCAACTTCTGGCCCATTGGTGCCCCAACCTCAAGTGGATGAACTAACCAAGATGGTGAGGTCTATGTCTGCAGAGATGGAGAGAATGAAGGTGGAGGGGAGGAAAGCATACAGGGGCCCTCAAAGCACCGAAAAAAAAGGAGGTTTTAGGAGGCCAAACAATATGGCTCCCCCGATTATGCAAAGAGAGAGGGGAAGAGACAGAGAAGACCAGAAAATTCAGGCCCCTTTTCAAAACAATTTGTGGTCTAGGAGGAAGAGGGGGGAATAGATGAGCTTGATCCTGAAATCCATTTCTTCGGAGACACTCCTCCTTTTCCTCATCTCACTCAATCAGCATACGAGGAGTCTCTCATGGATAGTCAGCTAAACAAATTGAGCAAGGGAGACAAGGCTACAGGCAGGTATGACCTGAGGTTCAAGAAAAAGACAGTAGCGCCTGATGTTCTTGAGCAGTTCACTAGAATAGAGAAACCTGTTGATGAAGTAGCAGATAGTCACAGAGGTAAGAAGACCTGACCCCTCTCTTCCATAGTCCAGAGTCATGTTGTTGAAATAAGAGAGATCCAGAAGCTTACATCTTCTTTTAATTTCGAGCATGAAATTCAAAAGATCAGAATCCCTGTGCCCCTGACCGAATTGATCAAACATGAAGGGTTCAAGAAATGCTTCTTTGAGATTTTACAATATGAGGTCTCATGCCTTCCCACAGACTCCATAAATCTCCAAGATGAAAAGCCATCAATTGTCCTAGGCCCCATGGTAGAAGATAGATATGACTCATCCCCCCCTTTCTACACATCCCTGAATATACATGATAAAGTGCTGCATAAATCCCTCATGGATTCAGGGGCTTCCCATAACCTTATGCCCAAAATAGTAATGGAAGAATTGGGACTGGAGGTGATGAAATCTTATCATGATTTGTACTCTTTCGATTGAAGGATAGTGCAGTGTCTAGGAGTCATCAAAGACCTAGTGGTTTCCTTATTTCAGCTGCCCATGAAAAGTGTGGTCATGGATATTATGGTAGCTGATGTCCCCCCCAAGTTTGGCATGCTATTGTCAAGATATTGGATTAAAAATATTGGAGGAACATTACAGATGGATCTCACATATGCCACTATTCCAGTCTTCGGAGGGGAACAAAGGAGGTTATATAGGGAATCTTAGCTTGCCTACTTTGTTAGTGATGAAGCAAACCCCACCAATCACCCCATCTTTGCACTTGACACCGATTTGGGGTCTAGTTTATTGCAGCTCACTGATGCTCCTGAAGACCCTTTCCAAGTCAAAAAGCAACCTAGTCTTAATTATCTGATTCCCCCTCCAACCATCTCTGTTTGGAAGATGTTTTTCAACGGAGCTTCTTCTAGCGAAGGCGTGGGCGCTGGAGTATTTTTCATGTCACCTTCTCAGGAGACCATATCCCTATCGTACAAGATGGAATTTGAAACCACCAACAATGTGGCAGAGTATGAAGCTCTTGTTTTGGGTATGAGGGCTGCAAAGGAAATGGGAATTAAAGAGATAGGAATATTTGGAGATGCTGAGTTGATAATCCAACAAGTCAGGAATATCTATCGGGCCAAGCATCCTCGGCTTAGAAGTTACAGGAACGAGGTATGGGACCTGATTGACAATTTCTTCTCAGCCTTCAACATCTCTTTTATTCCAAGGGAGGATAATGTTGTGGCCGATTCTTTAGCTGTTTCAGCTAGCCAGTTCAAGGTCCCTCAGCCGTCTATGGCCAAATATGATGTTGAGATAAAATATAGGCCCTCTGTATCGGACAATGTAAAGCATTGGAAGGTATTCGAAGATGATCTGGAAATCAAAAAATTTCTCCAATCAGTTGATGAATTTTCTGCATTACATATTGATCAGGATCCTGAACTGGAAGGTGACCCTCACCCTGAGGTGTTCTTAAATAAAATTGCTAATCACCAGATTATTCATCTTCCTAGCAATCACATTCCGAGGGGACTAGTCCCTTTAGAAAGATTGTTCGATGGGAATGATGTGGCAGTAAAGGGTAGGGCTTCAGATGAAGATGTTGACACAGTCGAGTGCAACATTGGCACACAGGAGGAGCCTAAATTCGTCAGGCTATCAAGGAGTTTGACCACAGAATAGAGGGCCGAATATACTGAGTTGCTGAGAGAGTTTGTTGATGTGTTTGCATGGACCTACGAAGACCTCAAGACGTACGATACATCCCTCATTGAACACAAGATCCCACTGAAGGAAGAGGCTAATCCATTTAGGCAGAAGCTAAGACAGATAAATCCCATGTTGTTGCCTATCATGGAGAAAGAAATGAAGAAGTTGTTAGAGGCCCAGATCATCGTCCCCTTGAGATATTCCAAATGGATGGACAATTTGGTTCCGGTAAGAAAGAAAAGTGGAGAAATTAGGCTCTGTGTTGATTTCAAGAACCTGAATAGAAGCTCAAAGAAAGACAATTATCCCCTACCCAACATGGAACACATATTGCAGAGGGTATCTGGTGCATCCAGGATATCCATGATCAATGGGTTTTCTGGCTATAATCAAATATCGGTCATGCCTGAGGATAGGGAAAAGACAACCTTCACCACTCCTTGGGGAACATTCATATATACCAAAATTCCATTTGGACTGATGAATGCAGGAGTGACATTTCAGCGAGCCATGGACATAGCCTTCATCGAGGAGAAAGATAAGTTTGTGGTGATCTATCTGGATGACATAACAGTCTTCTCCAGGTCTGACAAAGAGCACTCTTGTCACTTGAGAAAGGTTTTTTCGAAGTGTCGGAGGTTTGGCCTTTCCCTAAATCCCAAGAAATCTTTGTTTGCTATGAAGGAAGGGAAGATGTTAGGCCATATAGTATCAGCAGAAGGAGTGAGAATTGATCCTAGCAGGGTAGAGGCAATTCGGACCCTGTCACTTCCCAGATCTAAGAAGGAAGTTCAGGCCTTTTTGGGGAAGATTAATTTTCTAAGGAGATTCGTCTCAAATTTTGCTGAGCTGGTGAAACACATCACAGCCATGCTCAGGAAGGGAAATGAATTGAAATGGACTGCTGAACCCAGGGAATCTTTTGCCCAAATAAAAAGGGCATTGATTGAGGCACCTGTGCTGATCAGTCCTGACTATTCCAAAGATTTCCTAATCTTTTCTTTCGCTTCTTTTGATACAGTAGCAGCGGTCTTGTTGCAGAAAAATGAGGAAGGGAGAGAGGAACCCATCGCCTTCTTCAGCAAGGCATTAAGATATGAAGAGGTCAGGTATGAAATCATGGAGAAGCAAGCCTACACCTTGGTGAAAGCTCTAAAAGCCTTCAGATTTTATGTCTTACACTCAAAAGTGACTGCATTTGTTCCTTCAGCCTCTGTGAAGGACATCCTTGTACAACCCGCCATAGACGGGAAGAGGAGTAAATGGATAGCCAAGATCCTGGAATTTTACTTGGAAATAAGGCCTACCAAATTGATCAAAGGACAAGGCTTAGCCAAGCTGTTGGCTGAAGAAAATTGTGCAGCCTTAGGGGTAGAGTTCATCAATGCATGTTCGGGAAATCATCAGAATCAGCTGTCTGACGTAAACCCTCAGACCGAACCCCTTGTTGGCTCGATGTCCTTGGTATAAGGATGTCATATATTTTCTGCAAGAGTTGCAGCCTCCATATGGCCTACAAAGAAACAAGGTAAGAGCTTTGAAACTCAAGGCAGTCAGATACTGCCTTGTCAATCAAATTTTATACTGGAAAGACCCCCTGGGGGTGCTTTTAAAATGCATAGATCCACAAGAGGTCGACAGGATCATGGTTGAATTTCACAGCAACCTATGCGGAGGGCACCATTTCTAGAAGACCACAGCTCACAAAATTCTCAGAGCTGGGTACTACTAGCCCACCTTGTTCGCTGATGTCTGTAGAGAAGTTAAAGCTTGTATCCCATGCCAAAGATTTTCAGGAAAGCAACAGTTGAAGTCTCTGCCTTTAAAGCCTGTAGTTGTTTCGGGACCTTTCCAGCAATGGGGCCTAGATTTTATTGGAGAAATCCACCCTGCTTCCAGCGGGCAGCACAGATGGATCCTGACTGCCACAGATTTATTTACCAAGTGGATCGAAGCCATCCCCGCCAGGAGTGCTTCCCACAAGGTAATTATTGGATTCTTGGAAGACCTCATCACAAGATTCGACTGCCCTAGAAAGATTGTTACTGATAACGTAGCCTCATTCAAGGTGGATCCGTTAGCCAAGTTTTGTGAGCGTTTCAGGATCAAGCTAATTCATTCCACCCCATATTATCCCCAGGGCAATGGTTTAGCAGAGTCCTCCAACAAAAGCCTGATAAGGATCATCAAAATATTATTGGACGACAACAAAAGGGCTTGGAATTCGAAGCTGAAATTCGCTCTATGGGATGATCGGGTGACCACAAAGAGATCTATAGGCATCTCCCCTTTCAAGTTAGTTTACAGAGCAGAAGTTATCTTCCCTTCTCAGCTGGCCATTCTTGTAGAGAAATGTTTCCAGGATTATCAAGAAGAGCCCAATGATATGATCTGAAGAATTCATCAACTGGTAGAAGTCTAGCAGGCCAGAGAGAAGGTAATGATCAGAATCCAGGACCATCAGCAGAGGATCAAGTGGGTTTTTGATAAGAAGGCCAAAAAGGAGGAGTTCCAAATAGGAGACCTGGTACTGAAATGGGATTCTCCTAAGCAAGACAAGGGCAAGCACGACAAATTTGAAGCCTTGTGGATCAGGCCCTTCAAAATCTCTGCAGATTTCTCAAATAACATGTACATGCTGTAGGATTTGGAGGGTGAAGAAGTTTTTAACAGCATAGTAAATGGGCATTTTCTGAAGAAATGTTTTGTCTGAGCCTTCGGTGGCTCCTTTGTTTGTAAATATTGTCCTTTTGGTTCTTTGTTTATATTTATTTTTCGGCTTAGTAAATGACTCCATAACCCAACAGCAAGGCACTGGAACTGCAAAATGAAGTCCTTAGAGCATCACAGGGATGACTCTATCCCCCATGGAGCCTAATGTTAGTAACAATTCTTTTCTCGGGCACAAGAGGATTCAGGTATGCAATTTGCACGAGAAGCGCCGAAGCGCAACACAGAAAAATCCCATTTCAGGCTTCCAAGCAAGTAGGCGTGCGAAATTATATTGTCGACGGTCCAGATTCATCCATAGGAGCAGATCGACGGTCGGCGGGAAATTGCAGTTAGCAGAGTTGCACTGAGGCTAGCATGATGGATAGCGCCTATATTGCATGCCAGAAAAGACAGCAGTCGTCCATCTAACGGATGCATGGTGCGAGATCTAATCGCGATGGTATTTCGGCATTCGGGAGTTCGAAGGGTGAAGGTTCCATATCGTACTAGATCTCGAAACCCTGAACCTCAAAAGCGCCGAAAGTCGGGCCCGTAGCATCACAGAGCAGTCTTAGCCGCCCATCCAAAAGGAACACGTGGTGCGCAATTAGGCCCCTCAGCTTTTCACCCATCGCGACTCCGATGCACAAGGAGAAGCTCCTTCACATCCCCGAAACGTGAAGTGCTAGGAGCGTCCAGGACTCGGTCCCACAATATCGCTGAGTGAGTTCAGAACCGTCAGATATGAGAGGGACGCGTGGTGCCAAATTAAGTCATCTCGGCGTTTCTCTCATCGCGACTGTGATAAGCAAGGATCAGCCCCTTCCTATTCACGAATGCCGAAAGCGTCTTTTAAAATAAATGCAGGGTCACAGCCCGTGGTCACTTGGAAAATAAAAAGAGTTGTGCAAGAGGGGCCAAAGGCATCGAGTTCAGTGACAGAGGGGGTCATCGTGATCTCCAGGTGCCAACGGATCTGATCTCGATCTTGTTTCTCGACTTAGAGTAAATGAAGGAGAGAGGGGGTGGTTGAAACCTCTCCTCACTCATTAAGTGTAAGGTATGGAGGATCTGGCAAGCTATCTGCCCGAGAGGATCCTTTGTACCATTTTTTCCAAAGAAGCCATGTTGAAGTCCTCGACTAGCTAGAGAAATCTGCACACGCTAACACAACACTTAATGGCTCAGCTACTCCCCTTGCAGGAGCCATGCGCAACTAAGGTGGCACCTAGTGAAGAATATCAGTACGAGTTTGATTGAAGGGACACCATGCCTTAAATGACTGAGCATGCCTCTATTAGGCGAATTTTCCTGAGTATATAGACTCAGTCCTTGTATTTTGTAATTATCGATGGTAGAGCGAAGCTCCTGACTGTAAAGTTTTAACAGATATTCTAGCTTTCTGGTTATGCATCTATATGTGAGATTTCTTGTTTTATGATAGACAGTCTTTCTTACTCCATCTAGTTTTCATCTCATACTGAGAGAGTTTTTGATCAACTGATTCGCATGAATTATTGCAATTATGTTATGATAAAGGATTTATTGTTGCATCATTGTATTCTCTGGTTTTCTGCGTTTGAATGTAAGAAGATCTTGTGTTTAGATGCCTTCTTCTACAGTTTGTTAGAAACCTGATGTTTACGACAGACCTTTGCATCTCTATGATACAAGTCTTCCTCCTGCTCACCCTTACTACAACTCACTGTCTGAAGTTTGATTAAGACCTCACCTACCCATGTCTACCTAGCCTAGTTTCGGAGTTAGAACAATATGGCATTGAGATAGCTTTCATTTGATCACCTTTTTTATAAAAAAATTGTGACATAAACTGATGGACGTCGGGCTCTGCTCCTGCTGCAATCTAGGGGTGACTTCTGTCGCTAACACACGGAACTTGGCTATCGGTCTATACTGGTGTAAGGTGTGCGGTTTCATGTGCAGGAATGAATCGATGGAAAACTTCAGTTGCTGATAGTACGCATGGAACATGATGTTCGACTGCCATTGCTTGAAAATGTTGTTGCTTTACCACAAGGTAGAGAACCTCGCGGCCTGNAAATAGTCAATTTCTCCATTCATGGTCTCTAATCCTAGTCAATGGAAGTCAGGGAAGAACCTCAAATCCACTTAACAGACCCTCTTTCCCTTAAATCACGGGTTGTATGGAACCCACAACTTCCTCCTTTACACCTTTAAGCTTCATCATATTTAGGCGCTATCTCTCTTGTCTAAGTCCCTTCCTTGATGTGAACAAGGTTGTGGCCAATCGCCAAATCGAAAGGCATGGAGAGATTTCGCGTCTAGCGTCTTTGCATCTTACGAAGTTCACTTGCTTGTCCTTCCCTCAAAATGAGTCGATGGCACAGATCTCTCCTCGATCCAACAACTCAGTTCAAATCATGATTTTGCATTTCACAAGTTCCCAGAACTCTACTTATGGCTTCCTGAGTTGCGGACTCTCGATAAGACTAGATCTACGGTCCACGATATTCCTTCGATCGACGGCTGCGATCAAGTCGTAGTTTCACATTTCATGACATTGGAGATTGGTTCACCTCTGTTCTCCCAATTCTCGATTTCTCGATATTTATGAGCATCAGATCGATGACTCACAACACCCCATGATCTAATGGCTTAGATCAAATCCCGATTTCATGTTTCGTGAGTTCTCACAACTCCACTCTTTGACTTCCCTGAGTCGTGAGTCAACGAAATGCTGATCTCTCACCACGTGTCCTCCTGGATGGACGATTGTGATGATTTTGGGTCTTTGGAACTCCGTTCCTCTCGTGTACCCTCAAGGATTATCGTTAGTAAACTTTACCTTGATTAGGCGGCTATGATTCTTTTACACTCAGACCCAACGACTGAGATCTGTTCTCCTCAGTTCTTACTCCTTGTTGTCTCGACTATGATCTGATGGAACAGATCTTTCACGATGATTGATCCAACGATCACTGTAGATCACTGTAGCTCCTCATCCTGAGCTTTCACTTTCCTCCCTGACTAGGAAGATCTCAGATATTTCAAAGTTGTCGACTTTCGATTTAATTCCTGTGAGCCCTGATATATGGGTCTCGACTCCCACTTTCCCTCCTGAGATTATGAAAATGAGACAAGTTCACCTCTTAGACTTCATCTGCACTTTGGAAAGGTGCTTATCTCTTCTGAGCTTGGTACTTAGGGAATTTTGAATTCGCACATACTCTTGCATTAATCTGCTTGCATTAGATCGAAGTTCCATGACCTTCCTTGATCCAACGATCTAGATCACATTGCAACTTTGGGTTTTGGGATTTTAGTCGTGCCAACGTGCGAATCTCTCAATGTGTGAATCCCCGGTCTCACCAATCCGACGGTCAAGGAGGGTCTCAATAGATCCTTAGATTTATGGTCCAGATCACGTCGCAATTTCAGGTTTCGGGAGTTTAGTCGTGCCAACCTGCGAGTCTCCCAATGTGAGAATGTTTGATATCACCAATCCGATGGTCAAGGAGGGTCCCAATAGATTCTTATATCTATGGTTCAGATCACATAGCAATTTTGGGTTTCGGGAGTTTAGTCACACCAACGTGCAAATCTCCCGATGTGAGATCTTGCGAAGTCTGAAGGACTTGAGGCATTAACACCTGCACCCCCTTCATCAAATCTAATGGTCGCGACAGATCCTGGGTTTTCCTGAACGGATCTAATCTTCTCACCTTCTAAACAAAGGGTTATTCCCTTTCGATACTTGAACCTCACTAATCTTCCTGAGCTTCATTGGCTCTGAAAGGCTTATGGGTTTTGTACTCTTTCTCTTGATTGTAACGCTTGGAAGTGTTCTTTCGCGGACTCCTTACGTTCATTCGTCAACTTTAGGACTTAAGATGGCCTTGATCTCTTCCCACCTTGCAGAGACTTGGTGCATACACACACTACCCCTCCTGAGCTTATTGGACTCTTTCCTCGTAGATATTGTGGGGTTCAACCTCCGCAAATCAGGAAGTACTCACGCGACTCTAGGACGGTGATGAATTTCTATCAGAAGTGTTTCCAAGGAATTAAACTAGAGCATAAGGAAATCAAGCAAATATGAAAGTTCTCAAGGAATGAACACATACTTCTAACTTAATCATTCAGTACAGAAACCATTTTAGGCGTATAAATACAAGCATGCAATTCATTATTTCCAATTCAAAGAACAAGGCATAAAAACACTTATCATAACCATAAGGTGTGAATCGACTACTAAGAGGGGTGCTCGTTTCCACCAAACCATAGCCTGAGTCACTCTTGATAGATTTATCATTGACCATCCCCAATCTTAGGCCATAATGATTTGAGATTTAATCTCTCACTTACAGCTCAATGAAAGTTAGGGACGAATGTTACTCTCCTTCTCCCTATACAAGAATAGACGAGGACGAAGGTTACTCTCCTTCTCCTAACTTGGTCTCCATTCCCTGTGATCAGAACTCATTTTTCACTTTCAATCCTTCCTCGGACTCGAGAGTTTCCGCTCTCGTCTCTGCATTCTTCGCAGCTCCCCCCCTTTTCCCACACAACGCTTCCTTTCTTGCCTTCCTCGGCAAGATTGCATGTGGCTCGAATCCCCAGTCCGTGGTTAGGTCTGGAAGCCTTTCAGATGGGTGGTATGCCCCATCCCCTCATTAACACTTGAGGAGGTCTTCCCACCTACTGGCCTGACTGTAATTCATTTCAGGTCAAAGGGTTAATCTGATCTTGAGCAATTAAAACCAGCATAATACTGGTTTGGTGGAGGTTAGCACAACCATTCTGGGTCCCCTCCACCACCTTTTCATTAGCATTCGTGGTCTCTCTTAGCACATCCCCTTATCAACAGTTATGCAACACGTTTTCATTATCTATTAAAATGACAGGATTTACATTCATCGACCTGTTATACAAAGGTCCATCAAATCAAACATTCACACTTTGAGTCTTCCATAGTTCCTAGCCAATAAAGTTATATTTACAGACTGGGGGAAACAAGGTGTTACAATTCCCTCCCCCTTAAAGGAATCATCTTCCTTGATGTTCTATCTATCAACATGATAAGTATGTACATAAGTAAACAAAATCGGATATGCCCGTCTCATGGCATCTTCCATTTCCCACGTAGCCTCATATGGGCCAAAGTGTTTCCATTGCACCTTGACCTGTGCAATGGTTCGGTTCCTGAGTGTGGTTTCCTTCCTGTCGAGTATGCATTGGAGTTCTGGCAAGAATTCTCCCTCCAGTTCCACCTAGAACACAGACCAATCAATTATATGATTAACATCATGTACATATTTCTTCAATAATGAAACATGGAAAACATTATGTGCCTTTACTGTGGGAGGGAGTGCTATCCTATAGGATACAGGTCCCACTCTATCTAAGACTTCAAAGGACCCACAATATCGAGGTGCCAAACTGGCACAGGATCCCATTCTCAGAGAACTCTTCGAGGGTTTAACTCTGAGATAGACATGGTCTCCGAATTTTAACTCTCGAGGAGTTCTCTTTCTGTTGGTGTAACGTTTCTGTCGATCCTCAGCAATTTTCAAATTTTTCCTTATCAGCACCACTTGTTGTTCCATTTATTTCAGCGTCTTGGGTCTAATTGTAATTCTATCCACTGGATTACTCCAACTGATTGGAATCTTGCACTGTCTACCATAGAGGACTTCAAAAGGACTCATCTTCAAGGATTCCTAATAACCGTTGTTGTAGGCAAAATATACCAATGGTAGGTAGTCTTCCCACTTCTTAGGCTGATGCATTACATTCATCCTTAGAATGTCCTCTACTATTTGGTTTACTCTTTCTATCTATCCATTAGTTTGAGGGTGATAAGATGTACTAAATAGAAATTGTGTCTCCAAACCGGCCATTAGGGATTTCCAAAAATTTGAAGTGAACTTGGTATCTCGGTCAGATACAATTTCCTTGGGCATGCCATGCAGTCTAAATATCTCCTTCATGAAGATGTTAGAAATATCTATGGCCTTGCAAGTTGATTTGACAGGAATGAAATGAGCAGACTTACTCAGTTTGTCCACCACGAACATGATGGCATCATTTTTCTTGGTTGACTTTGGTAATTCGGTGATGAAATCCATGGAGATGGTTTCCCATTTCCATTCTAGGATCGGTAGGGGCTGTAATAATCTTGCTGGATGTCGGTGCTCTGCCTTAACTTGCTGGCATTCTATGCACTTAGCTAGATAGTTTGTTATGTATTTGATCTGAAATTTAACTTGATCTAAAATTCAAGATCTTATAACCATTATTTGCATGTGAATTTTTAACTGTTAACCAACTTTGTAATGCAAAATTAAAAAACATCCATCAAGCACATGAGCACATAAACATGTAAGCAAATCATCTATGAACAAGAATTGGTAACGCAGTTCATCAGACTTCCTGGCTACGTCTCCGAGTCCACTCCAACAGTGAGACTGCTCTTTAATTAATCTCAAATGCTTAAAAATTACAAAGAAAGGCTTACATAAGAGTTCCCAAAAACCAACTTTCAGATCTGTGATTCTGGGCAGAAACATACATCATAGGTGGATGGAAAACGTCATTCTGCAACTTTTGACTGTAAACTCGAGTATGTTTGGCTCGCTCAAATGGGCTCTGGAGACACTTTTCTATTCGGCTACTCTGATGAAGAAACATAGAGAATATTCAGAATCCCCTCGAAATTCTGCAACTTTTGAGTATAAAGTCGACCTATTTCTGAGCAGGTCGCCTAGGACACCTCCTAGCATGAATTCCAATGCAGCCTCTGCCTGTCAGATATGTACAGTCTTGAAAAGCGTGTCAACTCCTCTTCTGGAGGCACTTTTCTGTTCGGATACTCTGATGAAGAAACAGAGAGCATATTCGAAATCCCCTCAAAATTCTACAACTTTTGAGTATAAAGTCGACTTATTTCTGAGCAGGTTGCCTGGAACACCTCCTGGCATAGATTCCAATGCAATCTCTTCCTGTCAGATCCATACCATCTCGAAAAGCATGCGAACACCTCCTCTGGAGGCACTTTTCTGTTCGGCTACTCTGATGAAGAAACAGAGAGAATATTCAGAATCCTCTCGAAATTTTGCAACTTTTGAATATAAAGTCAATCTATTTCTGAGAAGGTCGCCTGGGACACCTCCTGGCATGGATTCCAATGCAGCCTCTGCCAACTCCACTTGTCTTGTTTTGCGTGCCCAGTTAAATAAACAGAGCCACTAACCAATTCGCCAAATTTAGCGAACCTCCTCTAGATTTGGTGGTAACCACCAGATTTGGCAGAAATCCACCAGATTTGGTTGAATCTGCCAAACTGCTGAGTTTCTAGAAGGTGACACATGTCATGCTGACATTAGCGTCCGTACAATTGATGTCATCAGTACGACCTGTTGACTATTTGACTTTTTTCACTGTTTTCGAAAAACTTCAGAGTGTCATAACTTCTTCATACAAGCTCTGTTTCATAAAGTAAATATATGGTTAGAATCGGGAGAACGAGATGGACATAATGACATTGGTTTCATCCAATTATGAGAACTTTGATTTTTGAGCATTTTCTGAGCCTGGGACCCTTCTGAGACTTATGGGTCATTCCTAGATCCTCCTTTTCTACATTTGAGTATTTTCAAGCAGTTTTAGATCCACCTGGATCACACCTCCCCACTGAGAATCTTTTTGACCACAAAAAGCATGAAATCATTCAGAAAATAAGTGAGGACATGTTTGTCTCACTTGTCCTGTATCACCTATCCATTCCTTCTGGAACTTGTACATGTGACTCAGCAATACAACAATCAACACTGCGCTGACATTGTTAAGTACATTAATCACATTCTTAATCACATCTTCATTCAACATTGTCGGACCCAACCACATACTGTTGATGAGTAATAAGCTGAATATAAACATTGAACATGTGAAAGAGATTGTCCCTGAACCATGCTGACTTTTAACCATAGAAACACTATCAACCAAAACATGTGTATTGTAGTGAAATGACACTTCCTTTTCATGCTTAGGATTCTTTTCTTCCTTACATTGTATAGACATAAGTGCGAAATTCCGACTTGCATTAACAACCATTTTTAATTCTTGTGTAGTGCCCAATGATTTGTCGTTTTTGAATGAATGTGAATGCACTATGTACTCAATTCCTTCTTTAAACAAGTGATATTGATTATGTTCTCAATAGAAGATCATTTTTCAATCATATAAGTACGAACTACCCAACACAATTCCATAGATATCTAGTGGGACCACATCAAATTCAACCTCATCTACAAACTTAGATGTAATTGCAAACTTTAGATCACATTGTTGTGTTACTTGTAATCTTTTATTTTTGCATACCCAACCTAATGGATGAGGTTTCTTGTGTGGTTTTGTTGTTAATCCCAATTGCTTAACTACTTCTGAAATAAGATTAACTTGAGATCCACTATCTATGAGTGTGTCAACCTTTGTTTGTTTTGTAATCAGTCTTATATGAAACAATGCATTCCTCTTTCTATCCTTAGAATTGTTATCATTTTTATAAGTAGAAGCACATGAAGAACCAATGTTAGCATCATTATCAACAGTAGATTTACCTTTCACACCTACGATTTTTATCTTTGTTTCATCCTCAGAATCTGATCCAAGGTCCTCAATGATAACCATGGCTATTTTCTTCCCTTTCCGATCCTTAAACTACTTCGGTTTCATTTCAGGATGTAGATTCCAACACTTTGTCTCTTCATGCCCTTTCTTTTGACAATGCGAGCATGTAAGTCTCTCATCAACCTTCTTCATTGTCGTTGTATGTTTAACTTTCCACTTTTCCTTACCTTCTTTTGCCTAGACGGATTCAACTGAAGAAACATCATGAACACTCTTCCCTTTTGACTCTATGTAAGTTGATTGAACACATACCTCATCAAGGTTAATCGGATTAAACATCAATATCATATGACGCAAATAAGTATGGAATCCTCCTATATATTTGAGAAGAGTTTCCTGAGTGTAGAGAGGTATACCAAGTACCAATACTCTTTTTCAAAATTTTTGTGTGTATTCTTGCACACTTTGTCTCTTACTTTGTCTCAAATTCTGTCAATCCATCATAGCCTCCTGCATATACCCTAATGGATAAAATTATTTTTTAACTGCTGAAGTGAACTCATACCAAGAGGAAATGATTTTTCCTTTTGTTGCAAGATCCTCTTGAGATCTGCTCTGCCACCAAATGAGAGCAGTCCCTCCAAGTCAGAGAGAAGCCAACTGAATTTTAATAGCATCTTCAGTAAACTTTTGAATCCTACAATAAACTTCAATTTGACAAATCTAATTGTCCAGTTTTTCAGCATTAAGCTCTACATTATACATAGGTAATTCAAACTTAATATCAAGCTTTAAATGAGGCATATTAAGATCAACTTTTGTTTTTTGCTTTTGAAATGGAGAAGGAATAGAACCATCAAGAAGAGATGGAGAAGTTGGTGGGGTTTTAGGGGGTTCCTCACCACCTCCTTCTTTTTTATCTTCTGTATGAGATGGTCCACCTTGTTCACATTTCTTTCGATCTTGATAGAGCTCCTCTACCATCATTTGCATTCTCATGAAAGCTTTCAGAAATTCCCCTTCAGAAGGGATAGAAGAAACTGCTTCTTCTCCTTTTGGTGAAGACATGCTTCCTCTTCTTGATCCAACCTCTGGATCAAACTCTTCAAGTTCCCCTTCACCACGTTGAAGCTTGGATCTTGTTAACATCAACTCACAAAGAAAATGGGTAATATCGCTCTGATACCAACTTGATCTAAAATTCAAGATCTTTTAACCATTATTTGCATGTGAATTTTTCACTGTTAACCAACTTTGTAATGCAAAATTCAATAACATCCATCAAGCACATGAGCACATAAACATGTAAGAAAATCATCTATGAACAAGAATTGGTAACGAAGTTCACCAGACTTCCTGGCTACGTCTCCAGGTCCACTCCAACAGTGAGACCACTCTTTAATTAATCTCAAATGCTTAAAAATTACATAGAAAGGCTTACATAAGAGTTCCCAAAAACCAACTTTCAAATCTGCAATTCTGGGTAGAAATAGACATCATAGGTGACTGGAAGATGTAATTTTGCAACTTTTGACAGTAAACTCAAGTATGCTTGGCTCGGTCAAATGGGCTCTGGAGACACTTTTCTGTTCGGCTACTCTGATGAAGAAATAGAGAGCATATTTGGAATCCCCTCAAAATTATGCAACTTTTGACTATAAAGTCGACCTATTTCTGAGCAAGTCACCTGGGACACCTCCTGACACAAATTCCAATGCAGCCTCTACCTGTCAGACCCGTACAGTCTCGAAAAGCATGCCAAATCCTCTTCTGGAGTCACTTTTCTGTTCGACTACTCTGATGAAGAAACATAGAGCATATTCAGAATCCCCTCGAAATTCTGCAACTTTTGAGTATAAAGTTGACTTATTTCTGAGCAGGTCACCTAGAACACCTCCTGGCATGGATTCCAATGCAACCTCTGCCTGTCAGATCAGTATCGTCTCGAAAAGCGTGCGAACTCCTCCTCTGGAGGCACTTTTCTTTTCGACTACTCTGATGAAGAAACAAAGAGCATATTCGGAATCCTCTCGAAATTCTGCAACTTTTGAGTATAAATTCGATCTATTTCTGAGCAGGTCGCCTAGGACACCTCCTGGCATGGATTCCAATGCAGCCTCTACCAACTCCCCTTGCCTCGTTTTGATTTAACGAACCTTCTCCAGATTTTGCGGAAATCTGCCAAACTGCTGGGCTTCTAGAAGGTGACACATGTCATGCTGACGTCAGCATTCGTACTGCTGACGTCATCAGTATGCCATGTTGATTGTTTGACTTATTTTACTGTTTTCGAAAAACTTTAGAGTGTCATAACTTATTCATACGAGCTTCGTTTGAGAAAGTAAATATATGTTCAGAATCGGGAGAACGAGCTAGATGCAATGGCGTTGGTTTCATACAATTGTGAGAACTTTTATTTTTTAGCATTTTCTGAGCCTAGGGACCCTTCTGAGACTTCTAGGTCATTCCTAGATCCTCCTTTTCTGCATTTGAGTATTTTTGAGCGGTTTTAGATCCACCTGGATCAGTATTTCTTTAGTCCAGGACAATATAATTGTTTCCTAGTGGTCATGATCATCTTCTAATATCCTGGGTGACCAATATATGGTCTCTTATGCAGTTCATCCATTATGAACCTCTTCAAGTCGTCACAGTTCGGAATATACAATTTGTTTTTGTAAGTCAGTATCCCTTCCTCGAGCATTTGGTAGCCTTCATACTTCAACGCTGTAGGCTCTTGTCTTAGGTATGAGGTCACGGTCTTAAAGAATGAATTTGTCTCTTGGGCATTTCTGATTCTTTCCCTAACATCTGTTTCACAGGTGCTTACTGTTTCCAGATGAATCATTTTTATACTTCTGCTAAGGGCCTCGGCCACCCTATTTTCCTTTCCTTTTATGTGTTTTATTTTGAAATCTAATTCACTTAGGAGAGCCATCCACCTAGATTTCCTCACGTTGAGTTTCAATTGATCAAATAGGTGCGTCAACCCGCAATGGTCTGTCATAAGCACAAATATCTTGCTCAGGAGGTAGTGCCTCCACATTTTTAAAGCATGTACTATGGCATCAAACTCTAGTTCATGGGTCACATAATTGATCTCATGTTCATTTAATTTTCGAGACACGTAGAAAATTGCACGTCCCTCTTGCATAAGGAATCCTTCGAGTCCTTCCTTGTAGGCATCTATACATACGAGGAAATCATCATTCGGGTCTGCAATCTTTAGCACGGGTCCATGGGTTAGGAGGTATTTTAGTTCCTGAAATCTTTCTTCACATTTTGATGTCCAAATGAATTTGATCCCCTTTTTCTGAAGGGCAGTGAATGGACAACCAATCTTGGAAAATCATTTTATGAACCTTCTATAGTATCCGGCTAAGCCCATGAAGGATATGATATCTGATACATCCTTTGGGGTAGGCCATTCCATAATAGATCTGATCTTATCGGGGTCCATTTCCACCCCTTCCTTAGAAATGATATGGCCTAAGTAATGAACTTGTTTTTGAAAGAAGTCGCACTTGCTAAACTTAGCGTAGAGTTGATGCTCTCTTAGTACTTGAAGTACGAGTCTAAGATGTTCCTCGTGATCCTCCTTGTTCTTGGAGTATATTAGGATATCATCAATATAAACCAATAAAAACTTGTCCATAAATTTTTTGAGTACATTATTCATCAAGCACATAAAAGTGGCGGGGGCATTGATTAACCCAAATGGCACCACCATGAATTCATAGTGATCATACCTCGTTCTAAAGGTTGTTTTGTGGATGTCTTCATCCTTAATCCAGACTTGGTGGTATCCAGACATCAAGTCGATCTTAGAGAAGATGGTAGCACCTCCCAGTTGGTCGAACAAGTCATCAATTATGGGTAAGGGGTATTTGTTCTTTATGGTTGTCTTATTGAGTTTTTTGTAATCTATGCATAGTTGGAGTGTGCCATCTTTCTTTTTCACAAACAGGACAAGCACTCCCCATGGAGATACACTGGTTCGTATGTAGCCTTTGTCCATCGTCTCCTTTAGTTGTAGCTTGAGCTCAACCAGCTCTGGAGTGCTCATCCTATATGGCGTTCTAGATGTTGGTACCATTCCTGGTGTAAATTCTATCGAGAAATCAATATCCCTTCTCGGAGGTAGACCTGGTACTTCTTCAGGGAACACGTCCTTGTATTCCCTTAATATGGGGTGGTCCTCTAGGTTTGGTTTGTCATCCTCAATGGATTCCAACACCTATATTTCCTATAAGGAACACCCTTTTCTGCAATACTTCTTCATTTGAGCGGTCGATATTTGTCTCACTGAGATAGGCTTTTGAATCCCTTGGAGGGTCATTTTTCTCCCTTCTTCGTTTACACATTCTAAATTTTTATGATAACAACCCATTTTAGTTTTATAAGTATCCAACCAATCCATACCAATAAACAAGTCATAAGATCCCAGGGGAAGTATGTTAAGGTTCGCTTGGGTGGGCAATCCACCCATGATGAATTGGCAGACTGGTATGGCCTCTACCACCTTTCTTTTGGTCCCAGTGGCTAGTTGTACCAACCATGGTTTAACATGTCTAATTGGTTGTGTTAGCACTAGAAGTCGCCTCTGGATTGCGGTAGAGTTAAGCCCAATACCCATCAATTTATATGTCACAATGAATGAATTTAAGAGTGGTCTAATGGGAAAAGACTCAGGATAATATCACTTTACCTCAAAAAACTAGATTGGCATGCACAGGTAAGTGAGGTCTCGATCTAACTTCAGTCAGTAGATTGTAGTAAAGGGTGAGTAAGGGGAAGAACTGGTGAAGGAAAGTAGAGGTCTGCTATGGACATCTAGTCTTCCAACAGCCTAAGGAGTAAAAGATTTGAATACAAGATCCTCTTGAACCCGAAACTTCAGGAAATTGAAAACGTCATAATAATATTGCAATCAAACATACATTACAATATAGTCACAACAAATTGACTGGATCACCCATGCCCGAGTCCTCGATATTAGAAGAAAAATAGATGATAAGAAAGTTGATTTTAATTAAACAAGAAGTCTCAAATGGCCTCACATAACCAGAGAACCAGAGGATTCATTAAAACTTTACAATACGGGAGCTTAGCTCAACCATTGACCCTAAAAAAATATCAAAACTGAGTATTTATACTCAAAACAACTTGCTCCCTTCAGAAGTGCGCTTTGGTCACTACATTCAAGGCTTGGTGTCTGCATCTTTTTCTGTCAATATGCACTTTCATTCTTCTGTCAGACGCAAGATCAGGTCGGTATGGACTTTGCAGGAAAATTCATGCAAGGGAAATTTCGACTGACTGCCTGCCCTCCATGGCCAGTTTTTCCATGCTTTCCATTTATGTGGTGAAACAAGGTTTCAAACACCTTTGCAATTTTCATTAACTACTCTCATCGGTATCAGGACGAGGCCTGACACCCATGAATGTTCCAGGCGAGATCATGACTCCTTCGAGTCAATTCTAGTGCCTTGAGGTCACACAACTCTTTCTCTGTGACCAACCCGAGCGTATTGATATTGTGTGCAACTCATTTTCACCACCCCACATGACCTCGTGCTTATCCCATATGAAATCTCAAGATTTCTCATTTCGAGAGTTCTCACTCCCTTTGATTTCAAATATCCTGACACGCGTTCTTACGAAATGGCTCATCTGGATCAATGGTCGGATTTGCCTTGAATCCGACGACCACGATAATTTATTTGAACAACTTCGGTTTCCCGTCACTCATCCAATCACTTACCTTCCTTTGGCCCCTCATTCCATATAACTCTAGGTTGTGATCGTGGGCCTAACTCTCAGGCGCGTCGTGATTTTGTGTTTCGCGAGTTCATGGTGTGCTCCATGCTCAAACCTCCAAGTCGTGAAATTGTGATTGATTGGATCAGGTGACATGTGTCCCTTTGCAATGGATGACCCAGATTTTATCGGGATTTCACATGTTGCGAGTCTTTAAGACTCTACCCTCCTACTTTCCTAACTCACAAAATCGCGAAAAGTTGATCCAACGATCCATATCTATCCTTTGATCAACAACTGCGATATTTTCGTGATTTCACATTTCATGAGTTTTGATGGATTTTCTCCTTCACTATTCCATCTCAAAAAATCACGAAATGCTAATCTTGCACCACACGTCCCTTCCCACTCCAACGGCTAGGGTTGACCTTGTGATTTCAGACCTCTATTTGACGCTAAATTTGATGCAAATGTATGATCTCGATCACACGATGGTCATCGAGTCGATATGCCAGATGGATATCCGTTGTCAAAAGTTGATCCTTCTCGCTCGCTTGATTTGAGTTGACATCAGACTGCTTCAAGTGTTGCGCCCGATCGTCATGAATGTGGCCTGTGTGATTTACTTGAATGACTAGCTGAGGGCTCAGGAAAACAAAATATTAGAGGCATAGATAAAAACAGGAATGATCGGCCTAAGAGAGAACGAGAATGTTGAGGGCCGATACTTCCTAGAAAGGCTGACAAGGAAAACAAAAGACAAGCTACAAGTCTAGAGGGAAGACTTACGATCGAGTCTGCAGAAGGAGGAGAGACAGGCAAAAGTTTGCAGACTTAGGTAGAAACCACAAACCCTTGAGGTTTTGAAAAGTTTATGTGATAACATTAGGCTCCATCGGGGATAGATTCCTCCCTGTGAGGCTCTAAGAAATATTTTCGCAGCTTCAATGCCTTGGTGTAGGGTTGTGGGGTCTTCTATTAAAACAAAAGAAAATAAACATAAAACATGAATGATATTTACAATGGTGGGGCGCCGACTGTGGCTTCAAACAAAAAACTTCTTCAGGAAGTGACCATTTACAGAGCCATCAAAAAATTCGTCTCCCTCCGAATTCTGCAACATGTAAG
The DNA here is from genome assembly GCA_009831015.1 of Picea engelmannii. Taxonomy (NCBI): domain Eukaryota; kingdom Viridiplantae; phylum Streptophyta; class Pinopsida; order Pinales; family Pinaceae; genus Picea; species Picea engelmannii. The sequence goes on from ML801784.1 coordinate 140,138, forward strand.
TGTTGTTTGGAAATGCCTCGGAAATCTTGAAAGGACCCATCCAAAGGGATTCAAATTTACCATGTTTTCCCTTATCTTGTCTGAGCGCATCCCATTTGAGTGCTAGATCTCTCGGCTGGAAATCCTCCTTACTACTTTTCTTGTCAAAGGCCTTCTTGATTTTTTGTTGATGGTCATGCGCTCTGTACATCACTTTCTCTCTAGTCTGCTGGAATTCTACCAACTGGTGAATTCTTTTGATCATATCGTCAGGTTCTTCGTGGCAATCTTGAAATAATTTGGCCATAGGAAGGGCAAGGTGAGAAGGAAAAACTTCTTCAGTCCCATATACAAGTTGGAAAGGAAATATGCCCAGGGACCTCTTTGTTTTCACTCTATTCGCCCACAGGGAAAATTTGATCTTTGAATCCCACACTTTCTTATTATCTTCTAACAGTCTTTTGATGATCTTTATGAGGATTTTGTTAGAAGACTCTGCCAGTCCATTTCCCTAGGGATAGTAGGGGGTAGAGTGAATCAATGTAATTATGAACTGCTCACAAAACTTGATCAATGGTTCGGCCTTGAAAGATGCAGCATTGTTGGTGACAACTCTGCTTGGACAACCGAATCTTACTATAATATCCTCCAGAAATCCAATGATCACCTTATGAGAAGTGATCCTTGTGGGAATAGCTTCTATCCACTTGGTAAAATAATATGTGGTAGTCAGTATCCATCTGTGTTGACCGCTTGATGTAGGATGAATTTCCCCAATGAAGTCTAGGCCCCATTGCTAAAAGTGTCATGAAGCTACCACAAGCTTCAATGGTAGAGGATTGAGTTGCTGCTTCCCAGAGAATTTCTGACATTTTATGCAAGCTATGAATTTTGCATAGACATCAGTGAATAGAGTAGGCCAAAACTACCCACCCCTAAGAATTTTGTAGGCCGTGGTTCTCCAGAAATGATGTCCCCCACACAGGCTGTCATGAAAATCAGACATAATATTTTTCACTTCCTGCAGGTCTAAACATATTAAGAGAACTCCTATGGGATCTTTCCAATATAGGACCTGGTCAATTAGGCAATATCTGATTGCTTTGATCTTTAAATCTCTCTCCTTGCTCTTTCCCATGCCGTCAGGAGGCTGAAACTTCTGCAAGAAATATATAACGTCCTTGTACCAAGGACATCCTTCTAATGGGGGATCCACTTGAGAACTTATTTCAAACAACTGAGGCTACTAATTTTTTGAGCAAGTTTTGATGAAATTTACCCCCAAAGCTTAGCAATTATCCTCAACCATCAATTTGGCTAAGCCTTGAAATTTGATCAATTTGGTGGGCTTGATCTCCAAATCAAATTCAAGGATCTTGGCAATCCATCTGCTCCTTCTTCCATCTATGTCTGGTTGGATGAAAACTTCCTTCACCGAGGCTAAAGGAACATATGCGATGATCTTCGAATGCAACACATAGACTCTGAAGGCTTTGAGAGATTTAACCAAAGTGTAGGCCTACTTCTCCATGATGTCATATATGATCTCCGCATCTCTCAATGCTCTGTTGAAAAAGGAAATAGGTTGTTCCAGCCCTGCGTCATTCTTTTGTAGTAAAACAACTGCCAGTGTGTCAAATGAAGCAAAAGAGAAAATCAAAAAATCATTGGAATAATCAAGACTGATAAGCCCAAGTGCTTCAATCAGTGCATTCTTGATTTGGTTGAAGGATTATTTGGACTTAGTAGTCCATTTTACTTCATTCCCCTTCTTGAGCATGGTTTTTGTAACGTCCTCGGCCATCCATGTCGGGCCATGCTACACCAAAGAAATCTTACGTTCTCTCTACGGAACATATTGTAACATACCCAACATCTAACTGAGCTATGCCACATAAATTTTTCGAATTGGATATAGTTAAAATACATATGCACACAAAACTCTTGTGGAAGCATATATATATATATATATATATATATATATATATATATATATATATATATATATATAAACATAGAAAAACAAAAACCTTATGTAAATGCACAAATTCATACTAAAATGACAATAAACATATACATGCAACATATACAGGAAATACCCATAAATTTACAGACAGTCATAAACGCACATAATATAAACCCATAAATATAACCACGCAAATAACAATGCAACATGTAAATTTATCACCCATATTGGCACTTATCTTGGTAAGAATGTCGCCAACTACGTGCAAACCTTCCACGAATCCCCCAGCCTTAGACTAGACTGTTCATCACTCTCAATAGTGAGTCACCCCCGAGTTGGGACTAAACTCCACCCAAGTAAAGGGATTCCTAACCAGGCTAAAGGCTCGTAGACAACAACAAGGACTCTGTCTCAAGTGCCAACTCAAACTAAAAACCCACAGTCCCTCATTCCCCACATGCTTGTCCCACCCAGGAAGTGTGCCCCTTCTCTTCTCAATAGTCCTTCGGCTGCCCCAATTCCTTTCCGGGCTTCAACAACAAACTGTACAGGAAGTATCAGAGAACTGTAGCTGCAGTTCATCACCTTCAGGAAATCAATCCCCAACAATTCTCTTACCCAGAGAATTGCTCAAGGACTTGACAACCCGCTTCTTCAGTCTAGCTCCCAAGCTAACCAGACACACCAACACAAATGGCTATGGATACAGGTTCAGGTATAGTCATGAAGATACAAAGGATAACTCAATGGGTTTGAATAATCATGGATGGTTGGATGATGGAAGGAATGATGGAAATAGATGTGTGAAAATGAACTAAGTCCCAACAATATGTATGCATGTCCCCAACTTGACACTTGTCATGTTGGGAACTACTTTGGTCCACTTGGCCCTAACTTTAGAACTTAGGATAAAATAATTATCCGTACTTTATGATTTAAGAAATATTAATATAATATTCTTTTTTGGCTTAAGCTCCCTATCTTATCCACTTTCCTTAACTTTTATCCCTCCCTTTCCCTAACTAGTGGAGTTTAGTCCCCCATATCTTTTATCGTGGTCGGTTTGTGAGCAACGATGTATTTTATATTAATCATGAGACATATACAAAAATAGGCGCACTGGCATTTAACATATAGGCTCTCCGGCCTAATCAAAACATAAGCATCCTAGTTTATAATAATTGGCTCACCAACCTATAAAACATGTCATATACACAAAGGCTCCCTAGCCTCAACATCACGCGCACTTAAGATGTTGCGCACAATATCCTGAAATGTGCACACTTCCTCATTTTATTGTGCAGTACATGCACACACTATGCCATGAAATGTGCATACAAAATTATATCAAACATCTCATGACATTACATACATTTGTATTTATATTTACAATTGGGCTCAACCTAGGGATATTACAGTTGTGATATGCTTCACCAATTCAGCAAAATTTGAAACAAACCTTCTCAGAAAAATATTTTTTTCCAGGAAGGACTGAACCTCTTTCCTGGATCTAGGAAGTGATAAGGCTTGTATATCCTCCACTCTATTGGGATCAATTTTTACTCCCTCAGTAGATAATATATGCCCCAGTAATTTCCGCTCTTTCATAGAAAATAAATATTTCTTAGGATTTAGGGAAAGACAAAACTTTCTGCATTTCAGGAAGACCTTTCTTAGATGACAACAATGTTCTTTATCAAATCTGGAGAAGACTATTATGTCATCCAGATAGATGACCACAAATTTATCCCTTTCTCCAATGAAGGCGATATCCATGGCTTGCTGAAAGGTTGCTCCTGCGTTCATTAATCCAAAGGAAATTTTGGCATACATGAATGTGCCCCAAGCAGTGGTGAGGGTTGTCTTTTCTCTATCTTTAGGCAAAACAGAGATTTGATTGTAGCCGAAAAATCCATCAATCATGAAAATCCTAGATGCACCTATTACCCTTTGCAATATGTGTTCCATCTTTGGCAATGGGTAATTGTCCTTCTTTGAGCTCCTCTTTAGGTTTCTGAAATCGACACATAGTCTGATTTCTCCATTCTTCTTTCTTACTGGGACCCGGTTTGCTACCCATTCATAATATCTTAGGGGGACAATGATTTGGGCATCCAACAACTTCTTCACCTCTCTTTCCAAAATAGACAACAACATAGGATTTAACTATCTCAACTTCTGCCTAAATGGTTTGGCTTCTTCCTCCAATGGGATCCTGTGTTTGATGACACGGGTGTCATATGTTCTGAGGTCTTCATAGGTCCAGGAAAACACATCAGAAAATTCTTTTAATAGATCAGTGTACTCAACCCTCTACTCTCTTGACAAACTGCTTAACAACTTGACGAATTTTGGATTCTTCTCTATGCCAATATTGCACTCACCTACATAGGCATCTTCATTTGAAATCTTACCTTTTATTGCCACATCATTTCTGTCAAATATTCTTTCCAAAGGAACTAGTCCCTTTGGAATGTGATTTCTATGCAACTGCATGATATGATGATCAACAATCTTGTTTAGAAAATAATTAGCTTGAGGATCTATTTCAGAATTTGGATCTTGATCAATTTGTAATGCAAAAAACTCATCAACGGTTTCGAGGAGTCTTTTTATTTCTAGTTCATCCTCAAACACTTTGCAATGATTGATATTGTCAGGTATAGAGGGCCTATATTTTAATTCTACATCATACCTGAGTTTAGGTCGCAGAGGAATTCTAAAGTTGCTTGCTGAAACGGCCAAAGAATAAGCCATGACATTTTCTCCTCTTAGAACAAATGAAATTTTGAAAGCCGAGAAAAAAATGTCAATGAGGTCCCATACTTCATTTCTGTAACTTCTGAGTTGAGGGTGTTTGGTCTGATAAATATTTTCGATCTACTAGGTAATCATCTTAGCATCCCCAAACACTGATATTTCATTGATTCCCATGTCTTTTACAACCTTCAAACCCAAAACAAGAGCTCATATTCTGTCGCATTATTGGTAGTTTCAAATTCCGGTTTGTATGACAGAGATATAATTTCCTAAGCAGGGGAAACAAGAACTACTCCGGCACCAGCACCCTCTCTAGAAGAGGCTCCATAAAAATACATTTTCCAAACAGGGGATGTCATAGGATAATCTTCGCAGAGAATAAGGGACTGCTTTTTTATTTCAAGAGGAGGTTTAGGGGCATCGGTGAGCTGCAATAAGATGGATCCCAAATCGGTGTCGAGTGTAAAGATAGAATGGTTGGTGGGGTTAGCTTCATCACTAATAATATAGGCCAACTGAGATTCTATGTACAGTCTTCTATGTTCCCCCCGAAACACAGGAATAATAGCATATGTGATGTTCATCTTCAATGTTCCTCCAAGTCTCTTTATCCAAGGTCTTGATAATAGCATGCCGAACTTGGGAGGAACATCACTACCACAATATCCATGACCATACTTTTCATGGGCAATTGGAACAAGGTCACAATTAGATCTTTGATGACCCCAAGACATTTCACTCTCCTAGATAAAAAGGAATACAAGCCATGATAAGCCTTTGTGATTTCTAGTCCCATCTCTTCCATAACAATTTTGGGCATGAGGTTATGAGAGGCCCCTGAATCCATCAAACAATTATGCAGTACTTTGTCATGTATGTTCAATGATGTGTAGAAGGGGGGGGGGGAGAATTGTCTCTATCTTCTACCATGAGACCTACTATGAGTGTTGGCTTCTCGTCTTGCAAATTGATTAAGTCTGAGGGATGATACATAGGTTCAGGTAGCAACAGTTTAGACAAGGATCTCTTAAAATATGCATTCTTGACCAGCTCTGAAAGGGGTACCGGGATCCTAATCTTCTAGATTTCATGCTCAAAATTAAAATAGGAGGGGGGCTTTAAAATTTCCTTTAATTCTCGGATAGGACCTTTAGCTATTGGTGGGGGATTCTGTGTTCTTTGTTCCTTGTTTCCACTTGTCGCATCTTTGGTGGGATTGTCTTCTCTAGGAGGTTGATTAGGGATGTCGGACTTCCCATCCTTCTTCTTAGACCCGAAGTTGTATCTATTTGGACTGTCGCTGGCCTGATTCCCTTTTCTCAACTCGTTTAATTGAATGTCCATGAGAGACTCCTCATATGCTGATTGAGTTAAATGAGGAACAAGATATGCATCTTTGAGACAGTGAATTTCTGGGTCCAGGTCCTCTTCCTCCCCCCCCGTTGTCTGCAACAAGGTTTTTTTGATGAGAGGTCTAGATTTTCTGATCATCCCTATCTCTGTTCCAGGGCTCTCTTTGCATAATCTAAGGAGCATTGTTATTCGACCTCCTGAAGTTGCCTCTATTATCAACATTTTGGGGATTTATGTATATATTCTTTCCCTCCAATTCCAACCTTTCCATTCTAGGTGAAAGTGACTTTAGTAACTTGGTTACTTCGTCCATTTGAGGGGGGACGACAGAGGAATTGGAGGTTGAGGCTTCAAATCTTCCCCTTCCTCTGTCACTATCAGCCTTATTACAGAGTCTATCAACTGCCAATATGTTAGACTCTACTTCTAGGGATGCCTCTTTCATATGAGCCAAGGAGGTAGCTCTTCTCTCTCTTAATAGGAGGCAAAAGTCAGGGTCAAAAGAACTAGCATAGGTAATTTTGGCATAGGCTTTTGTAGGCTTTATCTCAACAGGGATCTTATTGTACATTTTGTTGAATCTTTTGGAGAAGTCAGAGATAGACTCTCCCTCTTTTCTCTTTAGGGATTCGAAATTAGTGATATAATACATGAATACTTTTTTATCCCCCCATTGTCTCAAGAAGACATCATCCAAAGCCTCAATCACATCAATGGATCTAGGGGTCAGGGCCCAAAACCACTTTCTGGCTTCTCCATCAAGACTGTGGACAAAAATCCTCATCCATACATCTTCATCTACTATGACATAGTTATCATCATAACTATAGAAATATGCAAGGTGCTCCTCTATAGTAATATCTCCCTCCCCAATGAACTTAGGCAGCTTCTTAAGGCAGCCACTGGTTGGGAGGGCATTAAGAGGTTGAGTCAAAATGTGAGGGGCGTCTCTGGCAGCAACTATAGCATCCATTCTATTTCTAGGGGGATTAGCTCCTGCCATAGGGATGATAGATGGAGGAGAACTAGGAGGGGAATGGGCTTGAAGAGGGGAGACTAGAACTGAGCTTCTGGGAGGAAAGGGAAAAAGTAGAGGATTTGGAGAAAAGGCTATAGGGCTTGGGGGAAAAGAAGGTTCCCTTTCTGCAAAATCAATAACTCTAACAGGAGGAGGAGTAATAAAATTTGGAGTGGGAAAATCTTATGAGGTCTGGGATCTAGACTAAGGTACAACTTCATGGGAGAGAGGAGTGACAAGGATTTCTCCCTCCAATCCCAGACCATGAGGGGAAAACTCAACAGGAACACTCCAAAAATTTTAAGTTCGAGAAACTCCAACAGACGGTATTATAGGAAAATGAGAAGAAGATATTGGAGTTTTTAAAGGAGGATAGTAAAAATTGTCAGAAGTACCTGGTTCAATAGTAGAAGTACTTTCTCTAAGGGCCCTTCCCTTTCTGACAATTTTCTCTAGGTCAGCTTCAGGTGTTGCTAAAGGCAACTGCGGAGTAGACCTCGTGTGTCTGCTTCTAGAAGCCAGAGCTGAAACAATGGAGTCGCCAGTGGATTCACATCAATGGAGTCACCACAGTGAAGTTTCCAGGTGTGCAGCTGCAATCTTTGATGTACTAAGTTTTGATGCAACTTCGGAATTAGTAAGCTTTGTCGTTCAATCCCGAGGAAAATATTCAATTTCTTCCCTGGAAATGGCGCCAGAAAATGTTATCACTAGAAGTCACCTCTATATTACGGCAGAGGTAAGCCCAGTACTCATAATTTTATATGTCAAAATGAATGAATTTAAGGGTGGTCTAATGGGTTCAGACTCAGGATAATATCACTTTAACTTAGAAAACTGGACTGGCATGCAAAGGTAAGTGAGGTCTCGATCTAACTACAATAAGTAGGTTGTATTAAAGGGTGAGTAGGGGTAATAACTGGTGAAGGAAAGTAGAGGTATGCTATGGACATCTGGTCTTCCAACAGCCTAAGGAGGAAACTCTTCGAATGCATGATCCTCTTGAACCCGAAACTTTAGGAAATTGAAAATGTCATAATAATATTGCAATCAAACATGCATTACAATACAATCAAAACAACTTGACTGGATAACCCATGCCTGAGTCCTTAATATCAGAAGCAAAAGAGATGATAATAAAGATGATTTTCATTAAACAAGAAGTCTCAAATGGCCGCACATAACCAGAGAACCAGAGGCTTCATTAAAGCTTTACAATACGAGAGCTTAGCTCAAGAATCAACCCTAACAAAATATTAAAACTGAGTATTTATACTCAAAACAATTTTCTCCCTTCAGAAGCACGCTATGGTCATTACATTAAAGGATTGACGTCTGCATCTTCTTCTGTTGGTCTACACTTGCATTCTTCTGTTAGACACATGATCAGATCAGTATGGACTTTGCAGGAAAATTCATGACGGGGGAACTTTTGGCTATCTGTCTTCCCTCCAAGGCCATTTTTTCCATGATTTCCATTTATGTGGTGAAACTAGGTTTCAACCACCTTCCCCATTTTCATTAACTACTTTCATTAGGATTAGGATGAGGCCTGACACCCATGAATGTTCTAGGCGAGATCACGACTCCTTCGAGTCAATTCTGGTGCCTCGACGTCACACAACTCTTTCTTTGTGACCAGCCCGGGCGTATCGATCTTTTGTGCAACTCCTTTTCACCGCCCCACATGGCCTCGAGCCATGACCTCGTGCGTATCCCATATGAAATATCAAGATTTCTCATTTCGGGAGTTCTCACTCTCTTTGATTTCAAATATCCCGATGCTCATTTCTGCGAAATGGCCCTTCTGGATCAATGGTTGGATTTTCCTTGAATCCAATGACCACGATCATTTCTTCGAACAACTTCAACCACTCTTTTCTCATCTAAGTGTTTACCTTTCTTTAGCCCCTCTTTCCATATAACCCTGGGCTGTGATCGCGGGCCTAACTCTCAGGCGCATCATGATTTTGTGTTTCATGAGTTTACGGTGTGCTCCATGCTCAAACCTCCAAGTCATGAAATCGTGATTGCTTGGATCAGGTGACACATGTCCCTTTGCAATGGACGACCCATATCGTATCGATATTTCACGTGTTGCAAGTCTTCAAGACTCTACCCTCCTACTTTCCCAACTCGTGAAATCGCAAAAAGTTGATCCGACGGTCGAGATCCTTCCTTTGATAAACGGATTTCATATTTTCACGATTTCGCATTTTGCGAGTTCTGATGGATTTTCTCCTTGACTGCTCCATATCATGAAATCACGAAATGCTAATCTTGCACCACGCGTCCCTTCCTACTCCAATGACTAGGATTGACCTTGCAATTTCAGACCTTCTGTTTGACACTAAACTTGATGAAATTGTATGATCTGGATCACCCGATGGTCGTCGATCCGTTCTTGCAGATGGATATCCACTGCTGAAAGTTGATCCTGCTCGCTCGCTTGATTTGATTTGACATCAGACTACTTCAAGTGTTGTGCCTGGTTCTCACGAATTTGGTTTGTTTGATTTACTTGAATGATTAGATGAGGGCTCGGGAAAACAAAAGATCAGAGGAAAAGATGAAAAGAGGAATGATCGGACTAAGAGAGAATAGGAATGTTGAGGGACGATACTTCCTAGATAGGCTGACAAGTAAAATAGATCGATCAAACGAATGAAGGAAAACATAAGACAAGCTACAAGTCCAGAGGGAAAACTTACGATCAGGTCTGCAGAAGGAGGAGAGGCAGGAAAAATTTTGCAGACTTAGGTAGAAACCACAAACCCTTGACATTTTGACAAGTTTATGTGATAACAGGTTGCAATTTACACTAATCGGCAGTCTGAGGGGCCACATAACTCAAATTAGAACCTGGGTCAATTAAAATAGAAATTGGATGGTTGGCGATCATACCTTCCAGCTCCACTACTGAAGCTTGGTGGTCGGCTTGATTATTGTCCAGGGTTGCATAGATTCGTAGCATGATCCTAGTCACATCATTGACGGTGGTATATTCTTGGATATTGTAGACCCCCTTACTGTTTTTTTGTCTGTGTGGGCAGTCCCTCAATCTATGATTTTCTCCACAACCCCAACATTTTAAATCTTCCTTATTTAGGTTATCAGTCTTTGTTGGGGATGTCTAAAAAGGTTTATTTCCACTTTGAGAGGGGAAATTTTGCTGATATACACTTCTAGCAGGAAGGCCCCCCCCAGAATCTTTTCCATAGTTCTTAAATATTGAGGAGTTAAACCTTTTCTTCTGTAATCCCCAACTACCCTTCTTCTTCTAGTCCTCGTGGGGTGTTGTCTTACTCTCACACAGTTCATAAAAATACCTCGCCTTCTAGATAGTTTCTTCTAAGGTCTTTGGTTAGTCGAACTCAATCTTATCCCGGTAGGTCTAAGGTAACCCACTAATGAACCACTACATTTTTTATTTTTCATCTTTTATGTAGGGTACATACCTCAGTAGTTCAAAACATTTATTGACAAATCCCTGTATGGTGAGCTGCCCCAGTCGGAGTTGATAGAATTTCTTAGTTTTCCCATCCATGTATTTTTCTGACAAATACTGATTCCTGAAGTATTTATCAAACTGTTTCCATGACAAGTCCTTGCCATGGACTCCTTTCACATTCCTAAGGTCTTCCCACCATATGGAAGCCTTTCCATTCAGGTTAAAGATGGTTATTCGAGACTTCAAGTTTTTCAGAGTAGTCATGGACTATGAAATACTTCTTTAAACCAAGCAGCCAATCTTTCACCTCTTCTCCCTTCTTAATCTCTCCGTCGAAAGAGATTGGTTTGGATTTCGTGAACTCTTCAGGACCATGGGTTTTGGAACACTTTCGTTTCTTTCCTTTCTTCTGACAATGCGAGCTGGACCTTCTACTAGAAGATCCTTCAGAGTTGTCAGCTTCGTTTCTAGAGGACTCTCCCGATGAGTGTCCCCTGATTCCAGGTTGGATCTTCTTTGCGGTACTTCTCCCAGTGGGGTCACTATGGAGTCATGTTTTAGAGTCTCAAGTGGACTCTGACTTCTCTTCTTGTGTCTTCGGTCTGCATGACTGGTTGCGGGTTCATGATGCAGTTGCCTCTGTATGTCAGATAATATCTGTAGCAAGACTACATTAATTTTTGTTTGTTTCTCTTGCTCCTTTATCCATCTCTCGTTGTTAGCCTTGAAACTCTGTAACTCAACCCTTAGGCTCCTTACAGTTTCATCCATATCTGGAGGGATTTCCACTGCCCTCCTTTCATCAGATTCTTCGTCTCTATTGTGGGATCCATCCCCCACTTCATGACACGTCACCATCCTTTAGTCTTGGAGTTTTCTCATGACTCACTAACTGCTCGAGTGTTGCCAAAAACACTTATTTTTAGCTAACAATCTATTAGTTTATGAAAAATACATGGCTCAATGTCTTAAATGTATACACACAGTAGAAAATTTCATTATTTTCTTTACTAACATTTTTTTTTTTTTTAAATCAGACCTTTTAAGAAAGGGGTAAGGTAGAGTGTCGTTCTTTTAAAAGTAATCCAAATAGATTTTTTAAGTGACTCGTCTGTGATCCCAATCAAGTCAAGTGTTGTAACCCTGCTCTGATACCAATTTGTAACACACCCATGACGGGGAAAAATAAAAAAAAAATAAAAAATATTCTTCCTCAATTAGTGGATTTCTCCATTCATGGTCTCTAATCTTGGTCAATGGAAGCTAGGGAAGAACCTCAAATCCACTTAATAATCCCTCTTTACCTTAAATCACAGGTCATATGGAACATGCGGCTTCCTCCTTTACGCCTTTAAGCTTCAGCGTATTTAGGCGCTAGCTCTCCTAGCTAAGTCCCTTCCTTGATGTGACCAAGGCTGTGACTAGTCGCCAAATCGAAAGGTGCATCACGATTTCGCGTCTTACAAATTTTACTTGCCCGTCCTTCCCTCAAAATGATCCCACGACCTAGATATTTCCTTGATCCAATGGTAGATCAAATCACAATTTCACGTTTCACGAATTCCTAGAACTCTACTTCTGGCTTCCTAAGTTGTGGACTCCCAATAAGATTAGATCTACGGTCCATGATCTTCCTTCGATCGACGACCGCGAACAAGTCATAGTTTCACGTTTCACTTCTTTGGAGGTTGGTTCACCTCTGTTCTCCCAATTCTTGATTTCTTGATATTTATGAGTGTCAGATCGACGACTCACAACTCCCCATGATCTAACGGCTCAAATGAAATCATGATTTCACATTTTGCGAGTTCTCACAACTCCACTCTTTGACATCCCTGAGTCACGAGTCAACGAAATGCTGATATCTCACCACATGTTCTCCTAGATGGACGGTTCTGATGATTTCAGGTCATTGGAACCTCGTTCCTCTCGTGTGCCCTCAAGGCTTATCGTTAGTACACTTTACCTTGATTGGGAGGCTACGATTATTTTATGCTCATACCGAACGAATGAGATCTATTCTCCTCAGTGCTTACTCCTCGTTGTCTGGACTATGATCTGATGACCCAGATCTTTCAAGATGATCGATCCAACAATCACTGTTGATCATTGTAGCTCCTCCTCCTGAGATTTCACTTTCCTCCCTGATAGGGAAGATCTCTGATATTTCAAAGGTCTTGACCTTTGATTTACTTCTTGTGAGCCCTAATGTATGGGTCTCGACTCCCACTTTCCCTCTTGAGCTTACGAACTTGAGACAAGTTCGCCTCTTGGACCTCATCTATGCTTCGAAAAGGTGCTTATCTCTTCTAAGATTGGTACTTAGGGAATTTCAAATTCCCGCGTACTCTTCCGTGTTAGATCAACAGTCCATGACCTTCCTTGATCCAATGGTCTAGAGCACATTGCAACTTTGGATTTTGAGAGTTTAGTCGCACCAACGTGCGAATCTCCCGAAGTGTGAATCCCCGATCTCACCAATTTGACAGTCAAGGAGGGTCCCAATAGATCCTTAGATCTACGGTCCAGATCACGTCACAATTTCAGGTTTCGAGAGTTTAGTCACGCTAATGTGAGAGTCTCCCGATGTGAGAATCCACGATCTCACCAATCCCACGGTCCAGGAGGGTCCTGATAGATCCTTAGATCTACGGTCCAGATCACGTTGCAATTTCGAGTTTAGGTAGTTTAGTTGCGCCATCATGTGAATCTCCCGATGTGTGATCTTGCAAAGTCTGAAGGAGTCGAGGTGTTAACGCCTATGCTCCCTTCTTCAAATATAATTGTCGCGACAGATCCCGGGTCTCCCTGAATGGATCTCATTCGCTCACCTTCTAAACGAAGGGTTATTCCCTTTCGATACTTGAACCTCACTAATCTTCCAAAGCTTCATTGGATTTGAAAGAATTATGGGTTTTTCACCCTTTCTCTTGATCGTAATGCTTGGAAGCATTCTTCCACGCACTCCTTACATTCATTCCTCAAATTTAGGACTTAAGATGGTCTCGATCTCTACCCACCTTGCAGAGACTCAGTGAATACACGCACTAACCCTCTTGAGCATATTGGACTCTGTCCTCGTAGAGATTGTGGGTTTCAACCTCCGCAAATCAGGAAGTACTCACGCGAATCTAGGACGATGATTAAGTTCTCTGGGAAGTGCTTCCAAGGAATTAAACTAGCGCATAAGGAAAATAAGAAGATATGAAAGTTCTCAAGGAACGAACGCATACTTCTAACTTAATCATTCAGTACATAAACCATTTTAGGTGTATAAATACAAGCATGCAATTCATTATTTCCAATTCAAAGAACAAGGCATAAAAACACTTATCAGAACCATAAGGTATGATGCGACTGATGAGAGGGGTGCTCATTTCCACCCAACCCTAGGCTCAATCACTCCCGATGGATTTATCACTGGCCACCCCCGAGATTAGGCCATGATGCTTTGAGATTTAATCTCTCACTTACAACTCAATGGAAGTTAGGGAAGAAGGTTACTCTCCTTCTCCCTATACAGGAATAGATGAGGATGAAGGTTACTCTCCTTCTCTTGACTCAGTCTCCATTCCCTGTGATCAGAACTCACTTTTCACTTTCAATCCTTCCTTGGACCCAAGAGTTTTCTCTCTCATCTCTGCATTCTTCGCAGGTCCCCCCTCTGCCCACACCACGCTTCCTTTCTTTCCTTCATCAACAAGATTGTGTGTGGCTCCAATCCCCAGTCCGTGGTCAGGTCCAGAATCCTTACAAATGGGTGTTCTGCCCCATCCCCTCATTAACTCTTCAGGAGGTCTTCCCACCTACCAGCCTAATTGTAATTCACTTCGGGTCAGAGGGTTGTTCTGATCTTGAGCAATTAAAACCAGCATAGTACTGGTTCACTGGAGGTTAATGCAACCATTCTGGGTCCCCTCCACCACCTTTTAATTAGCAATCATGGTCTTTCTTAGCACATCCCCTTGTCAGCAGTTATGCAACACGTTCCATTATCTATTAAAATGACAGGATTTACATTCATCGACCTTTTATACAAAGTTCCATCAAATCAAACATTCACACTTTGAATCTGCCATAGTTCCTGGCCAATAAAGTTATATTTAAATATTGGAGGAAACAGGGTGTTACACGACCAATGGCTCTGATGGGTCGATCTCCGGGAATGTGGCTCCTTCCGACATTTTCTAAGCGACAAATGCAATCAATATGAGAAGCCAGCTAAAATGGCACTCGTATCCCTGATCTTGAGCTTCACGATAGTATTTCTCGAGCTCATTGACTAGGTAACTCACCCAATTCATATGCATTCCTTCCACACATTTTCTTGTGAGGTCCACCACGAACCCGGTGACCTGTCTGCGGTGATTCATTCTGACAAGATTGCCAACTATAACTTGGAAAGTGAGGCACACTGTGCCATCCTCAATAGAGGCTACCTTGTAGCCTCTCTTTCCCTTCTTGAGTTCGTCGTAAGCCTCCTTGATGCGTTGTGCCAGGGAGCGATCGGAGGTCTTTCCTAGGTAAAAATTTTGAGGGTTGGGTCCCTGCATGCTCAATCCTATAATCAAGTAGATCATCGTCGGATCCACAGTAATTCGTTGGTCGAGCCACAGGTATTCGACATGGTAGCACGATAGGAGGAGTTTAATGCAAGTGTTAACCTCCTGGTGTCGGCCAAAATGGGGAATCCTCATCACATGAAGTATCGTGGACTGCGCGATCTCCTTAATCCAAGGCTAGGAGACCAGGTGAGGCTTATTCCCAATGGTCTTCGTCAAATATCTGTGAGGTGCGAGCATCGCATAGTTCTTTCTATATCCAAGGTTGAAGTCATTGTTCTTCAGCAGTGGGATCTGTCCTAACTAACTCCCAAATACATGTATTCCTTTTAGGATCTACATGATGATCAAAGTTTCTTCGAAGTCCCATGGGATGTTATTGTGGTTAACCGCGCCAGCCAAGGGCAGGATATAATTTGGTAAGATCGACGAAATATGCTTCGCATTCCCCATATCTCCTTGATTCTTAATTCGCTGCTCAGTCGTGGGGTTAACTTGGCCAGAACCACGTCCAGTCGAAGGGGAATCCTGGAGACCCCTAGTTGATGAAGCCTAAACTCCTTCGGACATAGCTTTATCATCCATAAACTTCTTAATAACCTCCTCGACGAACTTCTCTAACTCAGTGCGTTCGCCTGACATTCTCATTGTTAAGCGGACAGGTCGGGGTAGGAGAACAGATAAGTGAACAAGTGGAAAGAGACATCTAGATAACAGAGCTCAACACACAAACACTTGTCTTCTTGTCTCAGATAATCATGGGTAGAAAAAAGTGATCTCGACGCAGCGTCTGACGGGTTAAAGAAGCGAACGTCGTAACAGATTCCTTCAATGGGCAGGAATGCTTCCATCAATGTGAATCTATCTGTTATGGCGCAGTCTCAACATCCCAAATGCAATCCATACGCCCATAAATGTGTTTCCTAGACATTCAGGGGCGTCGTTCTAATGGTCGGGGCACCTCCAATTATCATATAGCTTCGCTAGGGCGAAGTCCCATTCTGTGCAGTTCTATTATTTCGGCGAGGTTCAAATCCTACAAACATGCCTCTTACAAAATCTTCCATTTTCTCTCTGTAACTTCCTATAGCGTTTCCAACTTGGATTTCTTCTTACTAAGCTTCCTTTCCTTCTTTCCTGTGATCTTAGTTCCTCTAACTATTTCTGGATTCCTCTTTCCATTCTTATTCTTATCTTCTCCTACCGAAGTGACTTCGCATTACTAATGTGCTCTCCAAGGGTTTGAAGTTAATACTTCTTCTCTTATTAATTCCAAGGTGGGTATTTCGCTTTCTTGCATAGATAGATCCCTCAAACCTTCTTGCGGTCTTTCAACTTCGACAGCTAATTCTCTTTCCTTCTGTTCCTTCGACTTAACTTCTCATTATTCTATCAGTCGATCTGTTTTTCTAGCTATGAAATCCCTTAGTTCGTTCTTTTTCTTTTCTATATCTTCTTCCTCTTCTTTCCTTCTGATTTGATCCTTCTCATTCCAAATCAGTCGATGTTCTCAAAAAAATTAATAACTTCAAATTCCTCTTCAGTCGATGTTCCATGAATGATAACAAGTACATTAGTAACTCTTCCACATAAGGTTATCATCTTTTCCTTGAACAAGCCTATCCTTCCCAGTGAAGGTGTCACAATAAGCTTTCCCAAAATTGCCCAAGTGTCTTGTTTCATAATTTTCACTGGTGTTTCCTCATCCAAGACACAGTCTATGTCGAAGTCTCCTATTCTTGTAATTATGCGTTTTTTTACCTTCAAGATCTCTGGTAAACTGACATATTTATGAACATCCATCATATCTTTCAACTATACTAACATAGTCTGAGCTTCCTCTGATTCATTCTCTTTCTGATTCTCTAACATGCTCTTATTCTCTGGACTTCCTTCATAGTTTTCTTGTCTCGTGTTCATCCTTTCAACTTTAGCAATCATCCTTGGACAATCCTCAACTTCATGACCAACAATTTTACAACAAAGACAAAAAGGACCTGTACCATGATATTCCTTAGCAAGATGTCCCGGTCTTCTGCAGTTATAACATAATGTCAATCCTCTCTTTCTCCTGTAAGTTCCCCAACTTCTCCTATGCTACGCACTAGGATCACATTGTTGGACCTGTAATCTGCAAAAAATATTTCTAGGTTCCTGCATCCACTTATTAGTCCAAAAATCCTTTTTATGCATAGGAATAACATATCTTTCTTCATTTCTATCAAATTTATTCAAATCGACTCTTTCTTTCGATTGTTCCCTAGCTTTCAGAATAGGACATAATCTATTAAACAAGCCTATATTCATGCTTTCGAAACAACAAATTTCGCTTATCTTACCCTTATCAAAGCACAAAGATTTACCTCTTTTAAGATCTTACCTCTTTTCTTCAGATCAGGTTTCATTCTTAGCACATAGCTTCGTAAGTCAAGTAGAGTACTGTGCACTACAACAACAGATCTACGCACAGATATTCTCTTTACTTCAGTTACAAACAATCACAGTTTCAGTTCCCGGCAACAGAACCATTTGT
>ML801784.1:162806-256469 GCA_009831015.1 Picea engelmannii
ATATATATATATATATATATATATATATATAGAGAGAGAGAGAGAGAGAGAGAGAGAGAGAGATTTTCTATAGTATTTTGCACTAAAATTAAAGTTTTACAGATGGATGACTTGATTTCACATATGTTTGTATTCATTCATGTCTTGCATAGACATGGATACATGAACATTGATGGCAGGGATAACACTCCATAATCAGGTGAGCATTGACGGAAGGGAAAGCACCCCTTGAATTTTCCCAATGCTTCTTTAGGAAAAACAAATTATTTTACATCTATTAAAGATGCTAACTACCTCAGGTTCCATAGCAGAGGACTTGCTAGGACCAGCGCCATATTCAAAAATACCACCATGAGGACCAGTATTTGTAGCTCCATAACCAACAAGCGTAGCCCTAGGACGTGCGCAAGAGGAGCAATAAGTGGTTGGAATATGCCTCTGTGTTTGCAAGCCAACCAAGTGATGACTTTGGACATGTATTACATCTTTATCTTCAACATCTCCATTCATTCTTTGAGATCACGAAAATCTTCGTCTTTTGGCAACATGCTGAGAGCTACCATCGTCTTAACATGTGAGTAGAGTTCAAGGGTGTGAAGGAACTTAGAGTTTTGGGTCCTAGGGCATCCCAAATCTAAGATCACCCTTCCCACTTATAAATCAACCTTTGAGCCTTCTCTAAATTCAGGAATAAGGTGAACATCATCTTACAGGGTCGAGATAGTAACTTTGTCGTCCTCATGCACATAGGTTTTATAGTAATTGACATCATCTATTATTTCTCTTGCTGCACAAGATGGCCTTGCCCCGGAAGTTCTAGCATTCAAATGGCGAGGAGTACAGTCGTGAGGAACCATTAGAATGAAGGAAGAAGCATAGGCAGTGATAGCCCCGTAGGAAGGGGGAATATGAATAAAGGTAAACATAACCAGAAGTAATATGAGAACTGCAATTGAAGATCAAGGGCTCATGTATGTTCCTAATAAACTTACCAAGAGTCACGTCACCCTCAAGGCAGATTTTGATGAGTGCTCTCATGGATATGAGTTCCTCAAAGTGCAGACGATAAATCAAGATGATACTTGGCATCATATCTTGTAGCGGAGCATTCATCGGCATTATTATCATATTAATGCAAACTCTATAGGGAGGCAGAGTGATCTCCTTCTCCCTCATGCGAACAGTCTGCAGTTTCATGGCGAGTGCGGAACATTCAATTCCATAATGGCACTGGGTATTGTGAAGTCTGGAACCCATGAGGCAAGCCGAAGGAAGAGCTCGAGGATGATGGTGGAGGTAACCTTTCCATGGCCAAGATGTGAGTGGACTTCCTAACCTACATGATCTCTGGCCAACATTTCAGTTTGAATGCTAGTAGACACCCCCATCGAAGATAACCATTATTATTATTATTTTACTAAATTAAAGCATTTTTATTTTTATGTTAATCAACATTTTCCAGATTTATATATGGCCCCATCTACACTCCTTCAAAGTTTGATATGTACTTTAGTCTTATACACTCATGTGCATTACTACATGTAAAGGACATTCCTACCATTTATGGTATCTGTCGCATCCACAAATTCAAAGTTTTATTGTGTATTTTATACTTATACATTGATGTGTATCTTTACATGTAAAGCACTTTCTTA
Organism: Picea engelmannii; assembly: GCA_009831015.1. NCBI lineage: Eukaryota > Viridiplantae > Streptophyta > Pinopsida > Pinales > Pinaceae > Picea > Picea engelmannii. The sequence goes on from ML801784.1 coordinate 164,462, forward strand.
ACCATTAAGGTATCGGTTGAAACTAAGTATCCGCTCATCATAGAAACAGGAACAGGTATTTGCTTGGTTAAATGAATATTCTTGGAGAATCATTCTGACAGTATAAAATACATATCAGTGTAATAATATACAGTGATTACATGATAACATTTTAAAACATAAAATACATATAATTGTAATAATATACACTGATTACATGATAACATTTTTAAAATAACACTGTATACATAGCACTAATTATATACACTGATTACATGCAAACATTTTAGAAAAACATGGTATACATTAAAACACACATGTGCACAAACTGTAATCATATAACGAATATTACCAATTTTTTTTACAAGTGTGAAAAAGGCTGGAAGGCACAACCTTTATTAAAACATAACAGTATTTTGAAACATATAAACGGACGATAATACTGTAAAATCTAATAATTGGTTTCAAAATACTATAAAATAGGATGGAAGGCTTTCAACTTTTATCGTCACAGGCCTCTGTTGAGCATGCTCTCCACCCTCTTCATGGAAATCAACCTCTCCGCTTCCAATTTCTTCCTCGTTGTCTCTATGAAATCCTCGGCTTTTTTGTTCACACTTTCATCTTCAAATTTCTCAGAGCTCTTAACTGTCGCACGAGCCGCTGGTTTAGCACCCTGAGTAATCTTAGCGACATCACTAACTTTACCTGAATCTGCTGCATGGTTTTCTCCAACTTTAGTTGAGGGCTTCATGATGGTATGGCCTTGAGAAGAATTGTTGCTAATTTCATCGTGACTAACTTTAGATCTCCACCCGCCAAACAGGCATGAAAGAGGTTTACAGAGACCAGATTTCTTCTGTCGATGTTGCTCGCGATTGTTGTTTTCCTCAGGAGTCTGGGAGACTCGAACCCTGGGTCTTGTTGCCATAACTGCCACAGAAATATACAGATTTTCTTCAATTGGGAATATGTTTCTGTACCTTCGATTCAAATATTGTTTGGGACTGCCTGGCTATATATATATAATGATAAGTAGCTTAGATCATACGCATTTGAAATTAAATAACAATTAAATTGATTGTGCAGCAAGTTATACCATTTCATATTCCCGTTGACTGAAACCGCCCGTCAAATTTGATGGTTAACAACAACAACAACWATTACCAAACGTAGAGCATTTACACCCGTCAAATTTGACGGTTAACAACAATTACCAAACGTATTGAGCGTTTACACGGAAAATGATGACGGGTATCAAAGAATTCTGACCGTAATTGACGGCTAAATTGCCCCTTGCCGGGCAAATTCCCCGTGAAATTCCATTCCTCATCACGTGTGGTATTAAATTGATTGTGCAGCCAGCTATACAATTTCATATCCCAGTTGACTGAACTTATTCGTCTTTTAACATCACTTGCGGTATTAAATTGATTGTTCAGGCAGTTATATATTTTCATATTCCTTTTAACTGAACTTATTCTTCTTTTAAAATGTATTCTTCTTTTTAAGATCACTTCACTTGTGGTAGCTTGCCATTCACTTCACCTCCCTGGATCGCCCTGCACCCTCGCCCTTATCCTTCCCYCCACCGCCTTGCTGTTGCCCTTATTCTTCCCTCAACCGCCTTGCTGCACCGCCTTTGCACGGTCGCCCTTATCCTTCCCCTGTATACGATGTCTACGGAGATCATGTTTTAGCTGAGATGCCTGAGATACAACGGGGAATGCGGTTGATACTGAATCTCTGCCTGTCACGCTGCTGTGGGCGGACGGGTACAGCATGATTGACAGACGAATGGTAGGATGATTAAAGTAAACCCCATTTTCTGCTTCAATCTCTTTGTTTTTCTGCTTCAATTTCACAGAATGGTTTGGTTATGGATTTCGTGAATCTTTCATGGCATAGGTATTTTGATATTTGTTTTGATGATTTTATTCTGTTGTATGGTTTTTCTATCTTTTATAGAAAGCGGAGTTTGAAAACCCTTCCCACACTCATTGCGATTTCACACTACATTTCATCATTATTGTGGGCGCCGCTACGTCACCGCCAGATTCAACCGGGAAAATGATCATTCACTGGTTGGCGGCCGAGGTCGCGCCCTGACGACACAGCCAACAACAGCCTGCCACGCATAATTCATAGTGGGTGGCCTGGATCATGCATGGAAGCGGGAGCTATTTAAATATTTTTCAGCTATCGATCAGAGTTTTAGATTGGCCAAAAATTTAAAAGCGGGACGGCTGGAAAAGTAATTTGGGGAAGATTGTTCCTGAGTTAGGCCATTCTATTTAAGATTTATGATTTTCTGTCAGTGTTGTTGAATTTGGTGACAACTAATTTTCAAAAATAGATTTAGATCTTATTATTATGGGTTGGTTGTAACTAATAAAATCAAGTTAGAATATGGATGAGATTGCATTTAATAATCAGTTTCATGTGTAAATGTATATAAATTTATGTAAAACAAGGGCAGCAAGGCTGCGCGTACTGCCTCCTATACTCTAAATTGAAGAAGAACGCGTATCTATACGGTCAACTGCCCTGCATTCCGCCAAAACACCGCTCTATTTGTGGAAGCTCCTCTGTAATGGGAGGCTTGGGCCATAAAAGCCTGTTGGCTACAATCGACGGCGACGATTAACTCCGCCGTGAAATTTGCTACCCTCCCATCACGTTGCCATCCACGAAGGAGATTCTGCAAAATCTGTGAACGGAAAATCAGCAAAAGGAAACAACAAATTCAGCCACCTTGCAAGGAAAACATCACTGTCTTGTATGTAAAAACCCAAAGATTTTCACAAGAAAAATCATAGCTGTAATACTTTGCCTGTGTTCACTTCAATAAAAAAAAAACAATGCTTATGGAAAACAGTAATTTCAATTCTTAACTCACCGCTAAACTGCTGTCATTCACATATTGTTTAAATAATTTTTAGCACCATAGAGAAGGCATCTGAACACTGCCAACCAATGTTGCTTGACCCACGGGAGACTTGTGAGTTCCTGCGAGTCTGGTCGAATCTCTTCTGAGATGAGTACTCGGCTCAGACTCGAATAGAGACTTGGGATTTGGAGGACTTGGCCAGACTCTCTGTGACTTGCCCAAACTTGCAAGTCTGATTCAGCACGTGAAAGTGAACCCCACAGTCTGCATCCTATACCCTACAGTCTGAGTAGTACACTCTATTATTGGAAACCTTGAAATAAGTGATTGAAACTTCGAAATAAGTGAAGGCTGCAATAACACTATAAAGTTATCAGCCAATGAAATGTAAAAAAACTCGGTGTTTTTACACATTAAAAAATAAAATTTTGAGTTTCTTATGTTATATTTTAAGTTCTTTACAAAATTTTTAAAGTCAAACTAAATTAATAGAGTAGTCAACGTTAACTCATTGCTATGTATACTGCGTGGGAGGCAGTACAATAAGACAACAGATACCTCTACTTGGTGCATGTAGCCCAACTTTTCGGTGAACCACGTGAAATCTCTGTGTTTCTTATCTGTGTGATTGCTGATTATCATATGTGAATTGTGTTTTCCGCATTTACAATTCTAACAATTAGTATCAAGGCTGAGTTGAAAATCCATAGTGTAAGATCACAAATCAAGTAGAGAGCCCTCAAAGCTCCCTAGGCAGTGTTGGAGGTGCGCCTACGCACTCACACTTATGAAATTCAACAAGTGTTACTTTTAGGGACGAACGCTTCTGAGCTGATCCACAGTAATATTATTTATTTTTCTCCATTTTGGTGAACTAAAATGGCAAAGGTACTCTATTTTAGTTAAAGAAGTCCAGATTTGGCGAATCTTTTTAATTGCGCGTATATAAGCCGTATGTTGTTGGTATTTTATATTATTTTGTGCTTTGCATTAAAAAAATACTTATGAAAGGACGAAAACATAAAGGAGTTAAAAAATTGAGTCGCTGATTTACAGAAAATAAAAATCTGTGCAAAAAGCCTCTTCGTGGCAGAAATTGTCTGTGCCTCGCTTCAACTTTATATGATTGATAATAAGTTTCGATCGATTCTCGCTCTGTGTGTGATTGATAATAAGTTTCGATAGATTCTCGCTCTGTGTGTGTTCCCTGCATAATTTTTTCATTAAGGTCTTTTCAACCTTGTGCATTGTCGATCAAAGAGGGATTATTTTCATTACGGTCTAAATGTAATTTCATGGCGGGGCATAGTTTGCAAAGGTTTTTGGGAATCTTTGGTATTTGGTGATATTATTGTAATATATGTTTTTTAAATCGATGATGTTGATATTTTTTTAACTATCAGTTCTATATTTGGTGATTTTATCGTATTGTATGTTTTTTAACTTGATGATGATAATACTTTTTAACTATCTTTTAGGTTTAGATTTAACATTGTAGGAAATAAACATTTAGAAAGGAAATGAAATTTTGAAATTACTGGTTTTCCATGGTTTTATTTCTATAATTAAGTTTTTAAATTTAATTTGATTGTTTTGCTTTAGTTTTGATTATTAAAGCTTAATTTAATTATTTGATTATTCAAAAATTATAAATGCAGATTAAGCATTTGTAATATTTTTATATAAAAGGAATTTTAGAATGAAATGAATTTCAAGTTTAATTTTTCCATTTTTCAATTTTCTCTAACTTTTAGAGTTCTGGATTCATTTTTCTAAAAAAAATTGACTGAATCAGTCATTTCTAATATTTTTTTATATAAAATGAAAAATGAAATGAATTTCATCTTTAATCTCTTTCAATGTTCAATTTTCTCTAGCTTGATATATTCCAAATTCTTTTTCTCACAGAATTTTGAAAGAATCAATCTGCTCATTAGTTATAGTCATTTTCTTTTCCTTTAAGCTTGCAATAGGGAAAAAGGATTAAGCTTGCAATAGGCAGAAAGGATGATGACAATTGAGATTGATATCATAATATATATATATGTAATTAGATATTTATTTGTGTGAATATTGTTTAGAATGCTATGGTGTAATTTGATATTTATTTGTGTGAATATTGTTTAGAATGCTATGGTGTAATTTGATATGTATGTTTTCATAACAGTGTGTTAGATCATTTTTGTTTTTGTTTTTTGAGATTTGAGATATTTCCTGAGTTAGATTCTGGGATGTTTCAGCATTTGTTTCTGTAACTACATCGCATAATGTGGTATTTCTTATGCTACTGTATTTTGATATCCGATATTTTGGTATTTCTGTTGTTTTATCTTTAGTTTCTGTTAGTTTATGATGTAATTTGATGTCTGGATGAATGAATCTTGACTAAACAGACGGCAAGCAATATACGGTTACCCAATCCAGATTCAGGCCCTTTTCCTCTTCGCCCTTAGCTGCACACGAAAGCTGTTGAAGCCCAAGGGTAATCCTAATCTTAAGAGTGTATTTTTTTTTATGGGTTTTCTATAATGTTAATCCATTTATGTAGTTACCAATGCAATTTAAATAATAGAAAATGGTGATTTCATTAAAATTTATTTGGCTAGCTTCTGCTAAAATAGTTAAAAAGTTTAATGTCTAGATTAGTTAAAAACTCTAATGTTTAGACAAAACTTTTCTTTTAACAAGACCAATACACTTGTTTTTAAAAAGGCTTATTATATTATCAACAAATTATGAGAAGACTTGTTTTTAAAAATGACTTATTATATTATCAACAAATTATGAGAAGTGTTGAATCTTCTTAATGAAACAAGGAATAACCTATTTTTTTTAACACTTTTTACAAATTAAAAATATGACTTTGAAAAGAGTTAAACATCAATGATAATAAAGTGAAAAAAATAAAATGTTAAAAATTCAGATCAAAATTGTAAGGCATTTTATTGCCACATACTAATTTATAGAATGAATTCTCATTTTGTTGAAAACAAATTTTCCTAAAGTGGAAAACAAATAATAGATTTTCTTAAAATGAATGGAAATAGGTAGAAACTATATTTATAAAATTGAACAAGACCTTAAAGTACTAGTTGAAATTGGTCTCAACAAAAATCACTAAGTAGAATAATAAATATTTTCATGTTTGGATATAAAAACTTAATAAATTTAATAAATCACTAAGTAAACCTTGCAAACGGGGCCAACACAAAAACCGTATTTTGAGATAAGTATCATTTTTCTCAAGATCTAGCAATACTTTAATTCAAGCAAAAATTTAAATTGAAGTCAAAATAGACAACTCTCATGTTTACAAGTTTACAATTTTCACAATAATGTGACCATATTTATTTTTTGAACTCATTGCATATTTAAAATATAATGTGAGGAATATCTAGATCTTCTCTTTTTTGAGAAGATATATATAATTTATCTTACAAATAATTAATGTAAAATTAGTTATAGCTACCATCAATAACATGGTTTTGTATTTATTAGTGATTAATGACGATAATAAAAGTTGTCATTTATTTTATTGCATTTTCATATCAAATTGTAATTAAATGATATCTATTTTTTTGTTTTTAAGATATACTTGGAAAAAATTATGCACTATTCATTTCTCTATATTATCTTTATTTCATTGATTGTACTCTCACTAAATATTAAATATTATATTAAATATTATGATATTCATTTCTCTATATTATCTTTATTTCATTGATTGTACTCTCACTAAATATTAAATATTATGATAGTGTGTTTTTTTGGAAATGCCCTTTTTCCCGATTAGAAGCTATGCTAATTTTATAATTAACCGAAAGCGTTCTTTAAAGGGATGTTTCTCCTCTAGCTTTGGTCGTCTGTCCTCCTCCAACCAAAACTTTCCATTTGTCCAATTGGTCATCACCTATGGATCTTGTTATTAGCCAGCATAGAGCGTAGCATGTAGCGGATCCACGATACGCCAATCTCAACCATTTGTGTATTTGCATCAGTGAATATAGACGATAAGTATGTTGATCCATGTTTGTCTTGTTGTCATGAATTCACTGGCACCGTTCAATCCTATTTCCCTTCAGTGTCTGATCCCCTTGCTATCCCAGCCAATTTCAGCCTGGTACACTGGCCTGCCCTCTCCGACCTGACGGACTCCAGCTTGGGCATGCAGACGGTGTCGTAGGATGAGCACTGGATTCATCTGCAAAGGAAGCTGACTCATTTTCACCGCAATATGATCACCATGAAAGGAAGGCAGTAGTCGCCCATCAGAAGCGCAAATGTGGAGTCCCTGCCTACCATGTTGGATGCGGTAGAGCCAAAGGTCGTCGAGATGTTGAATCCCGAGAAGAAACTGACAGACATATGGAGGGAAATCAAGGGCACCAACAACAGGGAAAGGTTGTTTGATCCCATGGATAACATTTTTCCAAAGGAGATCATCATGTATGGAGAATTTGTGCAAGAATGTTATGATGGCTTTGACTTTGATCCTTTTTCCAAGCATACACAGATATTTGAAGCATTTGATTACAATACCTTTCCAGCGACTGGAGTAAGTAAAACGTCTGCAATGGAGATATTTTCTTACATAAAATCAATCAGGTGCAATCACTCACTCTTCCTATTCTCTGTCCCATGATCATATCTATGAATGTTTCATTGGAACAATCCAATTACAGTGTGGCTCTTTATAATCCTCCAAGCCTTGTCATGATAGAAATCATGTTGCAACAATTACTCCAACAAAGGTGGTCACAAATTACAATCTCGCTCCTGTTATTGCATATTTTTCGTCAAGAGGACCTGGAGGGTTGACCCAGAACATTCTCAAGGTAAGTACTGGCCGATTTACAATCCATTTAGCTTAATTAACGTTCAGAAGCTAATTATGAGTGATCATCACAACACGAGTCTTTTAATTGATACTCGCAACTAGACATCAACGCGACAGGTGTGAACATAATTGTTGCATGGAATCAACCCAATCAGTCTGATGAGGACACAGTTCTCGCCTTCCACATTTAACATGATGTCTGGAACATCTGTAGCAGTTCCTCATGTTACTGGAGTTGTTACATTTGTAAAATCTATTAATCCTACTTGGAGCTCCTCTGTTATCAGATCAACCCTTATGACAACAGATACTTATCAGGCTTTTTTCTTCAAATGTTATCATGTAATGCAAATACCGAATTGACCAAAGCCTGGAGATTTTTCTTTCTTTTTAATCTGAAAGTACTGGATATTTATGATTTCAGTAATGACGAAATTCAATTTAGTACTTTGAATTGCATAGTCCCTTAATGCAAGTTTTTTTTAAAATAATTAATACAAAGGGTTAGTTCAGGGCCATCCTTAAAGTCAAAGGTTGATTTACAATTACTTACAGTCGAAGTTAGTTCAACGAGTGACTGTTAACGGTAATGGGTATTTGGCTAATTCACTGTCAGTTTATGTCCTCTTTTAAAAAAAATTCCCTTTCCAATACCATAGTTATCTATTTTCCTAACATCTACACTCCATTGTATATGGAAGCTATTATCAGGAACAAAATGGGAAAACTATTGACTAATGGATCAGATATCCCTGAGACGCCATTTGATTTTGGAGCCGGAGTCCTAAATCCAATAGGAACTCTGCAACCAGGACTTGTATACGAAACATCAATCGATGATTACTTCCACTTCTTGTGTAATTACAGTCTGGATTCTGAGAATATCAAGATCATCGAGACGAATGAAAGCTATAAGTGCCCATCTGGTGTAAAGGTGGATCTCATCAGTAATATGAACTATCCAAGCATAGCCATTTCCAAGTTAAATATTGTGAAGGGGAGCACAACCATAAGAAAAAGCGTCGCAAACATGAATCCTCCCGATACAAATCCAATTTCAACTGCGATTGAGAGGTCTCATTCCAGGCCTCAGGTTTTGTTTATACATGCGATTGTGGTTCATGGCAGCTGCATTGCATCTCTGTTCTGGAGTCTGAGAAGGCCATTTGTTATATTTGATTGCACAAATTTTTTTTTGAGGGTCATTTGATATCAGGTTTGGTATGTAGTTGGTTGTTGTTTTATAGATCTATAAGTTCCTCCTACTCCTCATCCTTTGTATTCTTTTGCTTGATTTTGTGATAAAATGGGCTTTTAGCACATAGGTTATTCTACAGTTTTGGCTTTTTTCAATTATGTATATGTTTTAGAATTTTTGTGCCATCATCATATGCAAAGATCAAGCACACACCAATAAATGCACACACCAATAAATGCACACAGTAGGTCTGTGATTAGATTTGAGAAATTTGGTTTCATTCACAATGGTCACCTCTAATGGGGATTCTTTTTAATTACTTAAGAGAATTGGGTTCATGTATTCATTGAGTACTTAGAGTTGGGTGAGTCCAAAGCATGTTGTGTGTTGTAGAACCTTCTCATCAAACTACTCTTTACCTTTCAGGAAATTCATTAGTGCATAGGATGGCGTGAATAAGAAAACTACCTATTATCTTTGAGCATCATAATCACCAAAATAATTTGGCATTTTCTTTCTCATTACTCGTGAAGCAGGGGAAGGGAACATTGAAGACAATACAAGGTGGATATATTGTAAAAGGAAAGTAGAGTATTTGTTTTGAATAGTGTGGTGTCGCTTATTATGTTCTACCAACCTTTCAAGGTCCAATTATTTTCCATAATGTTTTGAAGTCCAGATGTTACATGGATGTGCCTTCTATTTATAATTTCCTAACTTATTTTAATGATTTTTCTCACTTATATCCTAACAAGAGTTCTAAACCCAATCTGTACAACGATCCTAGCTTCCTTCTTCATGGATCTACTATATCACTGGCAACTTGTGAATTTATCTTATATTTACACCGAAGGCATTTTTAAGAGAGAGGTTCTCTCAATCTTTCGTGGCAACTTGTGAATTTCTCTTATATTTACACCGAAGGCATTTTTAAGAGAGAGGTTCTCTCAATCTTTCGTCATCTGTCGACAACGTATAGAGGACTTCCATTTGTCCTTGTCTAACCTAATCTTTCTCGTCCGGTTGTATCTCACTACCGCCATTATCTAATGGTCAAGAAAGTCTGTTATATGTTAAACCCTTCCTCCAGTTGCACCGCTGCCATCTTTGGAGAGACAGTTGTGGTGAGTTTTCATCCACATTTGGGGAGTGTAGCTATTGGCGGCGAAGTATGCATGGCTCTCCAACACATTCTCCTCCTCTCCTATTTTGAGGAGGCGCAGGAGAATGGAGCTCCTGATGTAGTGACCTTTTGTGGTGACTTCAAGCTCGTCAAAGAGTTGGAGAGCGTAGGCATCGGTGGCATACACCTCTCCCAAAACATGTTCTCCAAAGTCGTCCAGATAGAGGAGGAAGGGGACCATAACCACAGACCAACGAATTCCTTGTCGGGGTTTCTGGGCGAAGAAGGTTATGGCCGCATTGAGGGAGTGCAAGCTCGAGTATTCTTCATCATGGAAGAAGAAGAACAGAGAAGGGCATGTGTTGTTGGGGATTTTTTTTTTTTCCAGACTTGTTGCACTCTCAGAGTCCTCCATCGGTATCTCTAAATTCATTCATCAAAACCCAAACAATGTCTCCTACTCTGACTCGGTTTCTGAGGTTTTATTCGATAGGGAGAGCTTCCATGTTCTGGCTTAAGTCATCCACCATGATACCCTTTTTCTAGGGATTGAAAGGGATTTTTAGCCATGAATTCTTTGAGGGTTTGGTCCTTGTCAAACCCGGAAGAAGAGATAACTGTGTAAGTTCTTGTAGTTTTAGCAATGACAATCAAGGGGATGGAGTGGGGGAAGAAAATCCCCTACTAGAAAAATAAACATAGAACTATATTTTGTGCGTTGTATACTTATTGAATTTGTGGCTTGCGGGGGTGTTTCCTCCGTTTCTAGTGCAGTCAGAAGAAATTAGAACCATTGCGAGGGATTGTAGTGTTGGCATTGAACAGAGGATGTTTCTTGACCGGTTTATTCTCCTTGACACTCAAGTTTGTGCTGGAATTATTTTAAAAAATTATGTAGATTGCTTTGGAAATGAATATACGTATCATATATTTTTTCTTGCTTCTCATAAAATTACACTCAGTGGGTCATGTTTGGGGTTTAAGATTCCAAGCCCTCTTGAAACTGGAAAACTAATTTTTCTTTCGTTGTAGGTTTCGATTCGAATTATTTCAGGGTTTGGTCCTTGTCAAACCCGGAAAAAGAGATAACTATGTAATTCGTTCTTCTAGGTTGAGTAATGACGATCAAGGGGATGGAGTGCAGGAAGATAATTCCCTACTGGAAAATGAAACAAAAAACTATCTTTTTCTCATTGTATACTTATTGAATTTGTGGCTTGCAGGGGTGCTTCCTCTGTTTCCAATGCAGTTGGAATAAATTAGAGCCATGGCAAGGTATTGTTCGTTGAGGATGTATGCTCAACGGTTTATTCTCTTTGACACTCAGGTTTGTGCTGGAATTATTTAAAAAGAAATTGTAGATTTCTTTGGCAATGAATATGCATATCATATATTCTAGCTTGCTTCTCTTAAAATTACATTACACTAAGTGGGTCATGTTTGGGGTTTAAGATTCCAAGCCCTCTCGATACTTGAAAAACTAATTTTCTTTTGTTGTAGGATTCCAAATGCATTATGTTGTTGAGCTTTGATATGCCTTACAAATTGCATTTCAATTGTTTGATTTCTTTTTGGTATTTTAAATCGCTTGAAGTTTTGTTCCATTCATGTTTTTCATATGAGCATTCTAATCGGTAAAATTGGGAAGATCTTTTTTTTGAGACGTTAGTTCCCCTGAGACGTTAGTTCCATGCCCATTTAATTGTGGATGTTTACGAAGTTGATTCCCATAGGGATTTATTAGGCATTATGATCCATGTATTTTAAATTTTATTAGAAGACCACGACTTGGAATGTAAAAGCTGCAATCTGAGCAGTGTGAAAAGTAACATACATGTTTTTTATGTGTTTTAACAAATCTGGAAATTTCCGCAGATTATTTTGAAAGGTTCATTTTTGCAGTATTTTTAATATAATTTATGTATTGTTCAGTCAACCATTTTGTATATCAACTTCAAGTATCAATTTTCATAACAGGATGATCTCGTGGTAGCAATTCATTTTGAATGTCTGTATAACTATTGGTTTTAATCATAGAGGACGACACGAATATCTATGATCTTATACCACTGGAGTTTCTTTCATTAGAACAAATTATTTTCCTCTATATACGATCTTAGACATGAAGCTTAGTTTCTTACATCTTATTCATGATTCGATCTTCTTTTTTTTTTTTTTGGGTTATTCTAACTTATTTTCAGGGCTTTTAATATTGCAGTAAGTTTGACAGGTTACAATGGCAGAGCGACAAAATTATCTTTCTTCTATACAAAAGATGTCTTGTCAAACCTATCTTGGTTTGAGGATTATACCAAGTTAGCAGGATCGCCAGAATAGTGGTCTTCAGCCTTTTAAGTATGATGGAACACAGTCAGATCCTGTCCAGAATTATGGGGGCTTGGATACCTTTCGAATGGTTCTAGAAGCAAAGTAGCTTTTCCCCCAGGACATTCACCTGTGTTTATTCCAGCTCCTGCAGAGAAAGGTTTTACTGGTTTTATGATTGATTTTATCATGGGAGGGGTTTCTGCTGCAATATCAAAAACTGCCATTTCCCCTATTGAGCGTGTCGAACTATTGATACAAAACCAATATGAGATGTTAAAGTTTGGACATCTTTCTGAGCCATATAAAGGAATTATGGATTTTTGTGGTAGGATAATCAAGGAATAAGGTTTGATTTCCTTGTGGAGAGGAAACACTGCAAACGTAATTCGTTATTTTCCCACTCAGGTAAATACAACTTTTCATTGGTTTTGTTTTGAACTTTTGTTTGGACCAAGATGTGAAAATTAGATTGTAACTGAATCTGGTTTGAACTTTGAACACATGCTTTGAACTTTTCCTTTAAGTATTACTTTAAGAGTCTCTTTAATTCCAAGAAAGACAGGGATGTTTACTGGAAATGGTTCGCTGAAAACTTGGCTTCTGGTGCTGCAGCCTGTGCATCTTCTCATATTTTTGTTTATTCTTTGGAATTTGCTTGAACTCAACTGGATAATGATTCCAAGGTTTCAAAGACAGGAGAGAGGCAATTTAATGGGCTTATTGATGTGTACAAGAAAACATTGAAATCTGATGGTCTTGTTGGTCTCTATCGTGGGTTTAACATATCATTAATGGGAATTATAGTCTATCGTGGTTTATATTTTGGACTGTATGATTCTCTGAAGCCAGTTGTTTTAGTTGGAGACCTTCATTTAATATTCATCTTTTTGTATTAATGACCCTCTCAATTTCCTATTTTCGTTGCTTTATTCTAGGTCTGCAGGTGGAATTGTAGGTTATTTTTTACAAATATATTGACCGCCTACATAAAAATATGAATCAAAACTAAAGCTCTAATCTCTAAAACAATACTTTCTTTGAAAATGTCGCTTGTGCAAAATTTTGTGTGCCCGCCTGCGATCATTTCCTCCACCAGCCAATGGTTTCCAAACCCTCTCTTGTTGCTGAAATGGGTGAGGATCCTATGAAAGATATGGAAGCAACGACCTCGCTTGACGATTTATCTTCTGTTGTGAATTTTTGTCATCTCATGCCTAATTGCTTCGATAGATTTGTATATGTAGGGTGAAAATATTTTTTCTTCCAGGGATGTATTGTGGGCATGCCTTTTTATATATTCAACATAGGGATGTATTGTGGGCATGCCTTTTTATATATTCAACATATACTGACGTGGAACACTGAAAAGGCCTAATGGGTGCAAGTAATCTATGATAGGTCTTTTGGGCGAAGCAGAGGATTTGCATTTGTTACAATGAGCACCGTTGAAGAGGCCGAAGAAGATATTAAAAAGTTTACTAGATTTGTGAGGGAATATATTCTTTATTAAGTGTTGCCTACTTGTTTCATCTTTTCATACAAGGATCAATACAAGCATTGTTTTCTAAATCCTATTTTTCACATAATTGATATGAATTTGTAACTAGTGTTCTAGAAAAAATTATTTCATGATTGTCTTAGATTGGTTAAGAAAGGAAAGGTATTCATATTGACTCAGATCAATAAATATGTGAGCTAATGTCTTCCTAAGAACAAAAAATAAAATTAAGGAAATAATGTATTCCTAAGCACAAAAAAGAAAATCAAGGAAAAAATGTTTGGAGCTTCCAGTGTTTCGTTAGTCAATTGTTCCTAGTTTTCTGACTGAACTGAGTTGGTTGGCCTTTTATCAATGCAAGAAATAAATGGGCGCAGTTTGAGGGTCAACCTTCCATAGGTTCCTAGACTACCAAATGGGAGGAGCCCAACAAGGTCACCTTCTAATTTTGGTGGCTTTGTTGACAGTCCACACAAGGTTTATGCTGGTAATATTGCATGCAGTGTAACCTCAAAAGCTCTTAGAGAGACATTCAATGGAAAATGGAATGTGTTGGGTGCAAAAGTTATACAAGATCATGAAACAGGAAGATCACGAAGGTTTGGATTTGTTTCTTTCTCATCAGAAGCTGAAGTAGAGGCTGCTCTTTATGAAATGAACAAATTGGTAACTGTTATTATCTCTAGAAATGTAGGAGTTCAATACTGGAGCCAAAGATTCATAATTCGTTATCAAATATATCCTTTCTTTAATTCAATTACGCTTTCACCACCTATTGTGGATGGACCACCGAAGCATATCACACCATCCAGTAATAGTGTGAAGATAAACAAGACACCCATAATTTTGGTTGTTGTGGGTGGCCTGGTTCTCGTGTTATTCGTTTGTATTCCACATATTACATGAGTACTTTCATGAGCCTTGACATCAGCATAAAAGGCTCTGGAGGAATCGATCTATGTGATCTCATGAGTTTTAGATATGATTGTTCTATTGTTGTATATATTGTAACCATTAAATAAATAATATATAGTATGTAATAGTATGTATAAGTAAGCTATATGTAATGATTGTTTTAGTATAATTAATATATAATATGTCTAAGTACTAAGCTATAAGTAAGCTAGTAAGCTATTTTGAATATGCCTTACCGTGCAACTAAAGGTGAATTTTAATTTTTACTGGTCCTGTTTCTCAGTATTATTGGAATAGAGCATGGGAAAATTGTTGTTACTGAGTCGTGAGGTTGAAGTAGATGAAGAGAAGGAAGGAGTTTCTTTTCCCGACAGTGGCGAGGATCTGGCTAAGGCTATAAATGAAATTGATCAGTTGCTTAGGTATGCTCTTCAGAATCCTTGAGAGAGATTAACAAGCAAGTTATACCTTTTCCCTCATGTTTTTTTCTTAATTTTTCTTTCAATTTCTCAGACGTCTTTGAATGTAATATCACCTATTACAACTCCTTTCTTGGAAAACAAATATTCAATAAACTATGGTTTGCATAAAATCTCTCAAAGAGAAGGAAAAGATGCTTTCAATCATCAAATCACTTAGGGTTTCTCTTCTAGGGGAGTTTTCTCAAAGGGCATTGTGCATCAAAACCCCACATATCCAAGCATATGCTAGGTTTAATGGTCGAAACCCCACAAATCCAAGCATATTCCAGGTTTACTGGTCAAAACCCCACATATCCAAACATCTTCCAGGTTTAATGGTTGAAACCCCACATATCCACATATGCAAGTTTTTTTTTGTTGTGATCAAATGCTTTCTATACAACGCCTATTGCTTGGACAAACTGCATACACATGCAAAGTTGAATATATAATAACATATACGCAATGTAATATGTGCAACACTGTGACATCTGGTAGTGTTTATTAACTCAATTCTCCGATTACTTGAAACACATTAACTCAATTTGATTGTTTTCAACAAAAGTTTGGAGACTTAGCTACTTGAATTTCAATTTAAAGATGTATGTTATGAACTATATAGATTTTGGTGTCGGATGTTTTCTAATTGCTCGAACCATAGTTCACAATCAAGTTTTTCAGAGCATGATCTTCAAGGTCATGTTCTCTTTTGGTTTACCATTTTCCAGTATTGAAGAATATCAATATAATAATGGTGAAAGTAAGGATGAGGTTTTGGAGTGCTTTGATTACTTCGATGGACACGATTCAACTCAAGATATTTTATATCATGGATTCCTATAGGTTATACTTAATACTACCTCCAGGGTATTTAGCATAATCATGTGTGTGGATGAAGTGCTCCATTCAATTAATATTACTTTTTGTGGGTGTTAAGTATTAGTTTATGTGTGCATGGATGATGAGGCTTCAATTAGACTTGCAATATGGAATGCATTGGCCAATGATTATATTTTGGATTTGTTTCCACCACTAGAGAAATTCTTTTCTCACTCCAAAGGATATATCTCTTTCCTCTTGAGGACCATAACAAGGTGATTAAATCCTATACTTCATCATGTATTTTTGGGACTCTTGATAAAGTTGTAGTTGGTATGGTTGTTATTTTCACATTGGCATCACACCATGTTGTGTCCTGTATTTTCCAAGGAGATGAGCTCTTCATGGGTAAAAAAGTAACCATATTTTTTATAATCAATTCTTCTTGGAAACCAAACCATCGGGGGAAAATGTATAATTGTTTCAGTATAATGCTTTGGATTGCTTTGAAGAGCAAAGAAATTTCATAAGTGAGACTAAAATTAATTTTTATTTTTAGTTAATGTTGTCCACACAATGGAAGAACTCGAGACAACTACAAGCCACCTCAAAGGGTCATGGCCTATTCTCACATTTTTCATCAGATTTGAATTTGAACATTCATGGAAATTATTGAAAAGGATTATAAATTAAAACTTTTATATTTGTTCCACACTAGGGACTAATAAAAATGATCAAGATGATTCTTATATATATCTCCATGCTAGCTTATTAGAGATGAGATGGCTCTTTCAAGGCTTTGCGGGTGTATCTTTATCATTGTGGTGATGAGGATCTATTTATGGAAAACATAAAAAGAATAACAAGTGGAATTTAGGCCAAAGCTTAAGCATTGATTTGTAAAGTCCGTAAGGAGAATGTAGAGAGAATCAAAAGGACTACCCAATTCTCGAGAAAAGGTAGAAAAACTGGCAGTGTAACAAGCCTACCTATTTTCTTGGGAATCGGTTTTATTAGATGCATGATCTTTTAATTATCTTCAACCACCTGAAAGACAAGAGATCCTTCAGTTTATTTTTAGAATCTAATAGCACAAAAAGATGCAAAATCCCAGCTTTCAAGAAAAGGCTAGAAAGACAACAACGAGGACTTTCAAAAGGTAATAATAATACGCATCCCACTGTAGTTTAAGAAAATAAAACTTTCTTTTCCAACATACATACTCTGAATTTTGTTCGGTGTTCCCTTCCCTCGCTTCGCGGGTATGCTAGTAACTTTATATTTTTTTAAATGAGTAGAAGAAATATTATAATTTGTGAAATTATCAAATTTTAACGAAATTATCAATTTTAAAATTCAAATTCCAACTTTGATCACGAATACTTGCCTTCCTTTCATGAAATTCCAACCCTAATCACGAGTACTTGCCTTCCTTTCCTAAATTATATGTCATGATACTAAATTATAAAATAAATTAAATAGAAAAAGAAAAAGAAATGAACTTAGGCGTAGACACCATCAAGTTACATAACAAATAATTGAGAAAGACCGGACCATAACTATTTAATCCTCAAATGAAAAGTTAGAAGTCAATACCTTTTTCCCTATGGACATGTTTTCTTAGCCTAAAAAAAATGAGAAAGACCGGACCATAACTATTTAATCCTCAAATGAAAAGTTAGAAGTCAATACCTTTTTCCCTATGGACATGTTTTCTTAGCCTAAAAAAAAATTTGGTGTTAGGGTAAATTATCCACATCATTGATGTCTATATTATTGATATCCAGCTCTTGTGTAAAACACGAATCACATTATAGGACATCAACATAAAATTGGAGAAACTACATTTCTTAAGAGTTCTCCAAGAACTAACCATCACTTGAAAGTAGTTCCCTTTAAAGTATTTGGGGCGAATGTAACTCTTCTTAAATTGGGTTTGTCTTACTCTTTGAAAATTGGATATTCCAAGTTAAATTGAAGAACTTCCTTTATTAGCAAGTTGCTCCACAATTGAGTTATATATTTATTTTATGATGATACCTTTGGTAGTTGAATGTAGAAGTTCTTATTGTCATCTTCGACACTCCATATCAAGTCATTTTTCAATTGACAAGATCAACAATTAATCAAATCGGTTTTTCCTTTCCGTGATCAACTACCTACTCTACTATTTCCATTTCCTTGAGAGTAAATTTGTTAGCAAATTTCTATTAAATGACACACCTCTACAAATCCATTACAAATCCATAGGATGACGTTGTTGGGTGATGTGCTAACTAGAGACAACATGGTAAAAATAGGCATTGATCTAACTTATGACGAGAGTCTTGTATTAACTAGATCAACTATAAATCTAGTAGAAAATGCTATTGACATTTACATTATGCAAATATGAAACGACACTTTGTCCTCAAAACGTCACTAAACATATTTCATGCTTCAGTGGTCGTAAACGTTGGAAATTTCAAGGCAATAAGGAACGTTTGTATGAAAATTTGATTCTAGATGGAAGCTTTGAGTGGGGTTGTGCATTATGTAAGGGTGATTGGGACAATTGATATCCAGCAACATGGAATAGGAAAGAAAAACTTGGAATGTGAAATGGGGCAAAGGCATTGTGCCATGACTAACCACCTCTAGGTTTAATCAAGTCAAGAACGCGGTAGAGACAAAGATGGTGGTGCGGACCCAAGCATGGTAGGAGACATAGAATAAAAGGAAACCAAGATTTATACAATGTCAAATAGACAATATTGTAGATATTCTTATTAAGCCATGTAATTGAAGTGTTAGAGCTCCTCCCAAAGCTAGTAACAAATTGTAAAGTGCTTGGAAGACAACTTAGTGGCACCGATTAGAAGTTCTTATCAGTGAGTTTGGGTATAGTGGTTGTGGATGGTAGGAAAATGGTTTTAAAGATTAGATAAATACCTCAATTTTTTTTTATCTATAACTATACAAAGTTAATGTTAAATTCTCTAAAAATTAATAAAATATATAATAAATAAAAATTTTAAATTTTTTAAAATTGAACTAAGATAAAATAAAATAAAATCCGTCAAATGAATATGATTTTAATAAATTTTGATTAACTCATGAAACTTACTTTATGCATAATTTAGGACATTTTGTTATTTTTTTAGAATTTTTTTAGCATTATATTTTTTAAATGTGACAATGAAAACTTGACATTACGTACTTTTTAAATTGAATCTCTAGAAACTCATATATGTATTGTGAATTTTCATGAGTAGTGAAAAAACAATTTGTAGGGAATTGTGTTGTCTTTCTAATAATATTATTTTCAAAAAATATTAATGTGATTTAATATGTTAAATTTGTATTTAATTAAATGCACGTCCTTGTAAATTTTAGAAAAAGTTAACATCTCTCTCTTTATATATATATATATATATATATATATATAACAAATTAATATTTGAATCACATTTTATACACTTTTGATTAATTATATACCAAACAATTGTTTCCTCTTGTTTACCTAAAATGGAAAACTAAAAATACCATTTTGAAGAGGAAAAATGTGAGTGACACCTATTTTTTATCATTTTTTTGTTGTGTATATTTTATGCAACATTGTGGAAAAAAAAGATCAACTATAATTTTAGAAGAAAATAAATTTAAAATATAATACGAAATCAAAATTGTGAAAATCATACATCATTGCATAGAGAATTTAATGAGGAATCCATCGACACCAACTTCACCACTTCATATTATATAGATGAAGGGGTTTCATACCTTACAAGTTTTATTTGCAGAAAATCCTTTGGGAGGCGGGTAGGTTTTAGGTTTTTAAATGCTTGATTGAGCTATATAGCTCTATTGAGATTTATTTGAAACATTTATCGAGTGCTTAATTCAAAAATTTTAAATACCTCAATTGAGGGTTTATCAAACCCTCGATTGAGAGCTTGTTGGATTCTGTGACAATATTATATTAAAAAAAAATACCTCAACCAAGGAAATGGCTCGATTGATGTTATACAAAAAAATTATAAAAAAAAATACTTATATCAAGGAAATAACTTGATTGAGGTATTTTTGTAAATTAAAAACTCTAAAACATTATTGGATTTTCACATGAAAGACGATTGAGAAAAAATATTAAAAATCTTTACATGGCCTAGCTATCAACTCACACGGTTATTTTGTGAGTGAAGGCTAGAGAGAGGATGAGACAAGTACAAAAAAAATCGAGAGAAATCCATGAAGAAAATGCAAGTCATCCCATTTCCCAACCTTTAGTGCATCTAATTTTAGAGTATTGAGGGCATCCAATTGAGGGAAATATTGTTATTTTTAACCACAAAACCTTAATGCATATTATACTCATAGTTTTTATTTATACTCTTATTTATTGTTTATATATTATTTTTCATATGTAACACATGTGGAGACAAAATTGATTAGAGTATGTAGGGATAGAATCTAATCAAATGTTGTAGGACCCTATTGCCTCTTAGGTTATAAGAATTACTATGAGTTGTAGTGGCTTTAAAAGGGGCAAAGACATTTTAAAAAGTTTGTATCTGAACATAAGAGAAGAATTTGGGGACCCAACCACTGGTTGGATATTTATTGAGCATGTTAATAACATGCTTAAGTTGTTTTTTTAGATGCGAACATGCTTAAGTTTGGATGCGAACATAAGAGAAGAATTTGGGGACCCAACCACTGGTTGGATATTTATTGAGCATGCTAATAACATGCTTAAGTTGTTTTTTTAGAAAAAAACAATGATTACATATGTTCAAATCCTATATGGATTTATAAAACATGAAAAATTTAAACAAGCAAAAAATTGGTCATGTTTTCAAGATGTTAAACACCCAAGGGTGTAACATACCACATCCCAGTTGAGGTCCATTATGTGCTGAATTACACATAAATTAAAATTTTTCTACTAACTAATCATGTAGTTTACCAACTACAAGAAAACACACAGTTTTAACCATTTTTGATACCATTATTTAAATGCATCTATAACATTCTAAATAAACATGAATGCAACTAATAAATTCATCAAAATAACATATAATTCATTCTCATACAAAGATTAAAATTCACAACAATTAAACTCAGAAAATAGATAAACACTTATCTTTTTAAAATAGTTGTGCAATCAATTGCTAGGGATGGACGTTCCACCCAACCATAGACTCGTTGTTACAATATCAATAACAATTGACCCCCGATATGGGGATAGAAATCCAAAAAAGAGGGTGGTCTCTCACTATCCACTCACAACTCAAAAAATACCACCACCCACTGGCATTCTCCTATGGTTATCCTAATTTTCCACCAGCTCTCTTCCTTTTGACCTACCCAACCCAAGGAATGTATCCCTTCATTTCTCTTTATCCATCAATCATCCCATTTCTTTATTAAGGTCTCTCTGGCACATGTAACTAGGAATCTCACTATTGGGAAACTCAAGGGAGCTCATTGCTAGGAAAAACTACGAGGATGTTATTGGGTAAATCAGTAGATGTGGACATGAATTGATCCCCCTAGATCCACCTGGATCTAGAAAAAAACAAGACAAAACAAGACGCTTTCCCTAAGTTGCAATCATTGAGTTTACTATCCAAAGAAGAATAGATAATATACCTTATGAATTGCTTCCTTATATCTTTGTTGTCCCTGCTTCACTCCAGTGCTCTTGTGGAATCAAATCTATGACAACACAAACAAACCAACCAACATGAAAGAAACAATAATAGAATTCAATGACAACCTAAACATGTGATCAAGGAGTCATGTAATAAAACACTAATCATTTTATGGGAAAGAGACATGCCAGTGTATTATATTAATGAAAAGTAGAAGATACAACCGAATTGCCTTGATGCCGCAAATTCTCTTTTAGTGGTCCTTTGTTCCAACACACACATACAATTTCTCTGAAATTCGCATGACGATAATCCACAAGATCTTGATGGACAAACGGAGGCCTCAAGCATCAGTAAGAGCAGGATTCTTCACACAGTCTTCAACATATTCTTTCATCAATTCTCTGTTTAATCTTACTTATTCTTGCTTAACCTTTTCCATGAGAAGCCCATGATTATATAGGAGAAGGTGAAGTGGTTAAAAGGATGAGGATGATCCCACCAAATCAGAGAAACCGATAGGATCGCAATCACACGGACGCCACCTCACACTCTATAAGATTCCCCTTCTAGAAACCTCATGAAACCTCTTTCCTCTTTTAGTTTTGGAATGTCGTCGCACCCTGCCTATGTAGTAGCCTGCGGAAATTCCACAGGCCATCCATAGCGCAGCCTGTAGAAATGATAGATTTCCGCACTATGTAATATGAGCAGCCTGCGGACCCTTTCTAAAAAGCAACCTTGTAGAGGAGGAAATAAGTTATTTTTCTCAGGCAAAAAGTCATGTTGGGAGCCTGAACACATGTCTGTGATGTCATCATTAGAATGACCAAAATAATTTGTAACAAAATTCCCCCAAAGTATGAGGCTAGAACTTGTGACAACCAAAAT
Organism: Picea engelmannii; assembly: GCA_009831015.1. Classification (NCBI taxonomy): domain Eukaryota; kingdom Viridiplantae; phylum Streptophyta; class Pinopsida; order Pinales; family Pinaceae; genus Picea; species Picea engelmannii. The sequence continues at coordinate 187,037 of ML801784.1, forward strand.
ACTTTGTAAAAATGCGTGTGTGTGTCAGGAACAAGGAGAACACCAATTGGGAACCTGCAAACAATAAAGCATCCACACAATATTATACCATGTCTGAAGTAGGCATTCCCATGTTCAGACTATAAATGATTTAAATCATAAGGATAAGTCATGGCCACCAATTATACACTGTGGATCCATGTCATCAAGATTCTACATAGCCACCAGGAATACACTGTGGATCCATGTATTTGAAAACTCAGATACAGACATAACCACGAGATATACAAAGTGGATCTATGTGTCAATTCAAATCACAAATACCCCATCGCAACTTGGACCAAAAATTGACAGGGTTCAGTGTCTTCCATCCCGTCGTCCTTTAGTACGAATCTAACCATGTGATTACAGGTGTTGAAGTCGAACATGGTCAGAAACCACTTGATTATCGATCATTAATGAAAACCGTTAACAAGTGCGAGGGGAATCACCATTGATGTCAATGACCCCCAAGGTACGATAGTACAATCCAATTAGTGTGAATAGATGAGTTGAGGTCAAACACTCGATGGAATCTCTCGATTAGGGATCAATGATGTAAATCCACTGTCGAGAGCGAAGAAACCTGCCATTGAGGCATGCAAGCTCCAAGGCACTAAATAGTTTCTAAGTCTTGTTCCTAGATAATGAGTTGAAGTCGATAGGAAAAGACTTGTCACAGGAGGGCCTTGATGTATCCCCCATCAAACGACACGAAACAAGTAATAGATTTAGGGTAAAGCAAAGTACGAATATGATTTGGAACGGACACAAGGAAGGTCGAAAATGATAGGAATTGACAATTGCAAATGGATGACTCAATAGAAGGCTTGGTTGAACTTCTCTTGAACATATGGATGGAACGACACTAGAATTGACAACATTGACCCAAAGACGACCCAAGATATGAACTTGCAGAAAGTCAGGTGAGAGGCAAATGGATTTCCCAACCCGGATTCAAATGATAAAGGGGGTGCCATGTTCAAGAGCGACGCTTACTACCATTAGCACAAATATAGAGACACATCTCTTTCCCAAATTCCCCCCCACCATTCCTGGTGAGTACCTCTTTATTTTTACGCAAGCTTGAGGAGGATAACATATGCTTGTTGATGCAAGCTCATCCTTTGGATGAGTCCCTCAGAGTATTTTTAACGAACCCTAATAAGGAGTGGTTTGGTCCCGTATGGGTCTGTCGATGTTTTTTTAACGAGTCCAAAGATAGAAAACTCGAAGGTTTTTCATGTTTATAGAGTCTGGAAAAACACTTAAAAGAGAACTCTCTCAGTTCATTTTTCATAAAATAGTTCAACAGGACCGAAAAAGTGATAAACTATCACCCATCGAATGTTTTATTCAAATACTTTTACGAGCGTGAACATAACAAGGTCGCTCGACAATCTTTTCATTTTTAAGGAGTGCTAAGAGAGCTTAAAGATTACTCTATATGTTTCGTTATTTTCGTGTTACCATGACGAGTACGAAAAGATGACAAAAATATACTTGGTTACATTCTCATCGTTTTTCGAGCATGAGAACGAACAAAGACTAAGCTCGAGGTTTTGCTAAAAAACCCTAAAAAGTAAGTGTGTATGCGACGAAAAAGACAAATAAATCACAAAAAATGTCCATACTTTATTGTTCGGAACCCTAATCTGCCCATCTGCGAGAAACAACACCCACGAGACTATTCGGTTTTTGATAAAATATATTCAAATAATATAAAATATATTTAGAAAAAGTAAAAAATGAGATAAATAGGGATAAGAACTCATTTTCACTATTTCATTTGTATTTGACCAAAACCTTTGTCCAAAAGCCCTTTTTCACCTCATATTTTGGCGGTCGATTGCGGAGATCTCGTGCGATCATTCGGTGAACAGTCTATGTAGAAACAGTAAGTACCTCGTCTCCTTCCTCTTAAATGGTTTAAAATTCATTTTAATCGGTTAAAAGATGAATATTTGGGTGAATTTTTGGACCATAGGCCCGCGTCGGGGCCGCCGCAGGTGCCCTATATGGGGGCTTGCGGAAATCAAGGATTTCCGTAGGCGCCTAACGGTTCACCTGTGGAAACCCTACTATGTAACCAAATCCCAGTCATGACAACGTAAAACCCAAAAGAAAAAGATACGGTGGACCAAAAAGAATTCTAAATTACGATAATTAAAGGTGTTCACTTCTTTCTTTCAACTCGATGCAGGTATTTTGGTTGCAAAGATGTTTGAGTGGAGAGAAAGAGAGCATGAAGACGATGATGCAATGGCTTTGAATGATCTTAGAACCATAAATTCCCTATGACAGTGTGGTTTATTAAAATTCTTCAAGATCCAGGGCATGAGACCCCAGCTGAGACTGTTATAATATTTGGTCCATATGTGGGATGTGGAACAACAAGTATTCCATGTGGGTGTTCATGTGCTCTCCTTGGAAATTGAAGACATCTAATTCTTGACAAGGTTGTCCCATCGTGGGGCACAAGTGACCTTAACAGGAGGTCGAGGTGGGGGCTTACCGATGAGTGAATACATCAGACTCTATTGTGAACCCCAGGCTGAGCGGCGCAAGGGCAAGGTGGCTATCAGAGGGGTTCACGATCTGACCTTGAGAACCATCCTTTTCACCATTGCACGGATGGAAGGGAGTGCTTCTCCACACATGGCTCTGCAGATCTATTTCCAGTATGCGATAGAATGCATGGAACTCCATGGAACTTGCACAGGATTTTGAAGTTTTTACTTCCAAAGATGAAAGTGAAACCTCAAGAAATAAGAAATCACAGAAAATTAAGAAGCTGAAAGAGGTAATAGCACAACGGGAGGTTCTAGAAAGGGTGATAAAGGAAAGATATAAAACTTTATCAGAGAATTTTGCAAATACCAATGCATCTTTTGAGAAGCTGGCATGTGAAAGTATAAAGGATAAGAAGAAGAAGGAAAAGATCACAAAGGATTATAATAGCTTATGGTGGTTCACTAAGCGCCTGAAGAGGAAAATCAAAAAGTTTAAGGCAAAAATTACCACACATCCAGATCTACAGGTGCTGGCACAGGTTGTTGTAAATCTGCAGGGAGATTAATCAAATAAACAATGATTTTTTATTTTCCTTTTTACTAAAACAAAATTTTCACCAGCACAGAAGGCGCAATTATAACCAATTAGCTGTTGAAAAGCAGAGCTTTCATCAGTTAATTAGCAAATCCTAAGGAAAAATAGTTGGTGAAACCGCAGAGTAAGAATTTTGAAGATTTGAGCTCAAACAGAGCAGTTTTTGGGTGATTTAAAGGATAAGAGAGTATCAAAAAGATTAATCACCAAATCATGAAATATTCAGTTTCAAAGATTCGTGGAGATTTTGGAGGTGAATGCTTAATTGGTCAACTACAGCTTTGTTCACAACTGTTGAAAGTTTTCCAACCACTGAAGACATGTGTCCTTTCCTCCATGACACATCAGAGACATAGCAAATGATGAAGACCAGATGTCGAAGACAAACTTTGAAGACAGTTCGATTCATAGGAACTAGTTCTTAGTTATCCTATCGTATTTAGTTTTGTTTTCTATTTTCTATATATTTAGAAATCCAGATCCAGTTTTCCAGGATCTAAGACTTGTTGTAAAGGCTATAAATGCCTATCTTTTTTAGATTCCAAGGTTCGATTTTGGATACAAAAAATACTATATTGTAAACAGACTTTTCATATGATAATACAAATCATAGTTTTCTCTCTCTATTGATGTCAGATTCTCATATTTCCTTCTATACTCTTATTCAAGTTGTTTCAGCTGTAGAATGATTGTCATCTCATTGGTTAGCTCATAACTTGATTAATAGTTTCTTATCATTTTTTATTAAACCCTACATTTGTATTTGGTTTATAAGCATTGTTTTCTCACCCACTTTAAACCTATCATCTGATTATTGATCCTTGAGAGCACTAGTTCATTTGATTCTCATTTTGATTGTGTGAATACCATAACTGTAATTGAGTTATACCATTGATCCACACATACAAAATACAAAAAACAAGTTTACCTTAAGTTACCAAGCATATTTGACCCACAACCTTAAAGAGTTTCTTGGAGTGATAACACAAACAAAGTTTTACCATTATGACTAGGAATTTTATATGTATTGCACACACACACACATATGTATTGCACTATTTTTATTTTTTTACTGATGGATGACTTGATTTCACATGTGTCTATATTTGTCCATGTCTTGTATATACATGTAGAGTGAATGTTGATGGTAAGGATAACACTCCAAAATCACACGTTGTTCTTAATGAGTACCATTTTTATGTCAGTGATGATCATGAGCACACCACGCTATTTGTTCAACATTTACTTATGTTGGTCTATGAATAATTCAGAAGGTACTAGAGAACATTTACAAATAATTGGATTTGATTTGATGGGTGTGTAAGGTAGTTCAAAGAAACACATTTTTTTAATTGGTTGAGATGGCTCATAAGGAGATAGGAGTTTGGCATACCTAGATATTTTTTGAGATACAACATGGAAAGGGTGAACATGATGGTGCAGGTTCTTCTGTGAAACAAGAACTCAGGAGGCACCAAAATAAGTTATGATGCATCCTGAATAAAATAATCTATTGATGTGGTCAAATAGTGTAGATTACATTTAGGGCATGAAAGTTAGGAACAAGTGAGCCCAATGTGCAAGTAAGGGACTACAATGTGAAAATTGAAGATAAAAGTTTCAACATACTTTGAAACACCTGCTTTGTAGAAAAAATGTATTTGATATTTAATAGGATACAAGATTTGTTGGAATGTTTCACCTGGTGACATCAATAGATCCATGCCTTGGTATTTTCAAACTATACATGGAACAAGATAATCACACTCTATTAGGAGTAAATACATGGATGATATATTTTCCATTGTGATGTAAAAGTCTGCACACTTTTGTGTATTTTTTGTTGATGCAAAGGGAAGTGCACTTAATTCATACAAACATGATAGATATGGGAAACAATGGAAGTATGTTTCTCTTAATCCGAAGGGGCCACATATAATATTTACATGTGAAGAGAATAATGATCTACATTAAATAACCGAGATGAATTAGATATAACTTTGTCTTATCATAAATCAAAACTAACATGTGGGTTACAAAATAAGCGTTTTAAATGTAAAATGTGTAGTGGTTAAGGTCTATAGGGTTTATGCATTAGGTAGAAAGACACTAAACACTTATAACCTTTAAAGTGCCTCCCATGATGAGATTTCCCGACATTACAACTCATGTGTTACAAAACATGTAGTATTTTTGATCCATTTTCATGTATTAACTTTGTATTTCATGTTATGTTTTACTATGCAAAAAATATACCCATCTATCACAATCCACCATTCTCTGCATCTTGCACAATTTCTACATTTCCTAATTAATTCATTAAAAAATCAGACACTTCCAACACTTATTCATTTTCATGATTTGGAGAAGCCTTGCATTGAGTTCAGTACACTCTCTGCTCCACATGGTAACTATTCTTCGCATTCCACAAACGTAGTTTACTTTTCCTCCCATAAGCTTACACTTAGTCTGTTTTCAAATGTGGTTATGTGTGAATAAAAAAACATACACCTTTTTCTCTGCAAAATCTTTTTCTCCACATTTTAATTCTCCTGCATGAGTCTCCTATCTATAGTAGTGTCCCTTATTCGATTTTTTAGTCATGTATCATGTAGAGAAACAACACATTTTCCCACATTGCATTCTCTCTCCTATATTTATCGCATAACTTATATTTAGTATTTTTCCTAATAATATCCTATGTGGAGAGATTGACATGAACCACTTCTCCACATTAACTATTTAATGCATCATTTCTCTTTGCATAGCTCACTCCTTCGCAAGACTTGTCTCTTCACTTTCCCACCACACTAAATTTATCATACTTAGTGTATTTCCCTCTATGAAAACATGCACATTTTTCATTCTCAAGGTAATTTATGGTGCATTTATGATGTCTTGATTCACAAGGAAAAGATGTTTTTCAAGAGTAAATGAGGCTTAATTGTCGCAGTTTTCAAAGGATCATTTCCTTATGAAGGATAATTAGGATTAAAAGTTCACATGAATTCTGAAAGAAAGTGTACATAGTGAAAGGTTGTATCATTGAGAATTATTAATTATCTTATTCTCTTAGAAGTTAAGCTATGTAATTCATATTAATAACTTTCACATATATCAAAGTGTATTGAAAAGTGTGGAAACATGGAAGTTAGAATACAACGAGAATCTTTTTGCTGAGATATTGTCAACTCCCTTACTTTACAGAAAAAATGTTTTCACAGGTTGATTGCGTATCAGTGGTATTCCAACCTCACTCCAACAACAAATTGCTAATAAAAATTGGACAAATGGTATATCCAAGTATGCTTGCTTACCTCAAGATTTTGATTCCAAAGAATTAGTTTCTTGGTGTGCGAGTAGATTCTATTCCAAGAATAGAATTATTCTAGTTGTTGTTGAATGGATGAATCTTGTTCTTTTGAATACAAAGGTATTCTGGAAAATGTTGCGACTCCCCACTCCAAATAAATCTTCGAGGCTTCCACAGGATGATTTTTTTCTAGACGGGAAAAGTGGTGGAGTGAATTTGTTAAATGAATTACTGGCATCATATTCATTAATGTCATTTGATACTACCCACATTGATATATGCGTACAGTCTGAGCCATACCAATATTTTTCTTGGCTCTTCTCATAATTGGTTGGACAAGATTCTATATCCTTCATTCCTAGGTACATTCTATATGTTCTACACTTCTTACTTTGCATGAAATAAATATTTGACTCGTCATAAATTATTTCAAATAAAATCTCTTATTAGTCATCAAAGTACATGAAGACCAAGAGGTTTTTCATGACCTCATATTTGGTATTTTATATAGCATATTGTAATGTATTTGAAGGATTACCCCCTAGGGGTAATGTTGTTGTCTAAAATGAGCATGTTCAATTATAGTACCCTATGTTATGGAGGCACAAGGAACCATATAACATTTTCCATATTCAATATAAATTCGTCAAAGAATTTAGACACATTCTTCTTAGGACATAACTGTTGAGAATTACACAGGAAGCCTTAAAATTTCTCAAGGGAAAGTAATTTATGTATGTGATGGGGAAGCCGTCCATTAGACTCTATTTTCATTGTTGTGAGTACCTCAATTTCGAATATTTTTCTTTCCTTACATATCAATCTATAATCATCCAACTTTATATGTTTATTGTTTACTTGTCAAGCTAATCCTTGATTGTTTTTCTCTCTTCTAGGTTACCTTTTCTACTATATGGTCCACGAGAGCCTCATTTTATTCCATTAGGATAAACACATTTTATTTTATCATTTAAATATCATGGATTTTATGTTGTGTTGTTTGTGAACATATTTTATTTGAACTTGGACAACCAATTTGTAATATTCTTTTAAAGACTCTCACAGAGAGCTATTTTTGTAGCTCATAGCCTTTCTAATTTATGACTTTCATTAAAGAATGAGATATAAAGTATGTGTTTCCATTTCATCCTTATGATTTTAAATGTTTGAAATCATTTCAAGCCCTATGTTTTAGACCTTTACTTATTTTTTTCCTTATATAACTTGCTTTGAATCATTTCCCTTACTCAATGAATGGATTTGATGGAATGGATGTAGTTATTGTATATTTTTCAATTTATGTTATTATTGTATGGTTTATAGTTCGTATTTAGTTATCTATTTTACCACATTGTCCACTCTAAGGTGTGGATGATATGAATGCTTGAATTTGTTATTTTGAATAACTGAATTTGAATTTTGAGTGAGAAAGAGGAGTACCACCTCTATAAAAATGAAGACGGTATCTTAAAAATAGTTTAATAATACCCTATGAGGTTGAATTTTTTCCTTAATAGGAACATATATCAACAAGTACCAAACTGAAATATGACCACCCTAAAAATGAGCCTAAATTAATTTTCAAGTAGACTCAATAGGAATCACATTTACCACATCACTATTTGCAGGAAATGAAAATTCAATCCTCAAATAAGTGGGTGATATAAAATATTGTAGTCATTGAACCAACACACTAGACTCAACAACTGACTATGATGAAAATTCATGAAATAATCTAGAGGAGGCATAATGATCCATGAACATCCAAGTAGGGTTGAGAAGGGTTTTAGGAAGATCTAACAAATAGATCATTTACCATAACACCATCAATATGAAATGATGTTTCTATTGGTAAATGAAACACCGCCCTTCGACATATGAAAAAATTGAGGTTGTTGAGAAAAGTGCAAAGAAAGAAAGGAAACCGCACAAACGAAATGCTAGAAAAAGAATAAGCAAAATGACAAGAGGAATACCAAAGAAAGAAACAAAGAAGAGGGAAAAGAACAAGAAAAATGACCAGAGGAATAATAAGAAAAATGACAAGAACAAGAAAAATTAAGATGGAAAAGAACAGAAAAAATGACAGGAGGAATACCAAAGAGAGTAGCAAGGAAGAAGGAATGGCCACATAAGGGATAAATTGGAAATAAGAGAAAACTATGGTAAAAAAAGGAGAAGCAATGGTAACCACTTAACATTTTTTAGATGAATCGGGAGCCAAAATTAGTAATCCCACTTTTGGCACACTTACATATATTGAGAAGGGAGGGGGGGGAGGGGAGGTGAATCAATATAAGACTACCTTTTTTTTTTTTTTCTTTATAACTTTCAATATTTATCAATGTGTTACTTTACCAACTATAAATATTAATGATCAATACACAACCATACAATCCATAGTAAATAGATATTTAACGTGGAAACCCAAATGAGAGAAAACCACAAAACAATTATTTTATAGATTCATGTAGGCACCAGCCTATTGTTACAATGTTTGTAGGCACCAACCTATTTGAGCATCCTTATTTATATAGATCATACAACCAATATTTTGTCCACATAAAAAAAAAATATTACTCATGAGGTCGTCTCTCATTCCCCACATTCTTGTCCCACCCCAAGAAGTGTGCCCCTTCTCTTCTCAACAGTCCTTCAACTGCTCCACTTCCCTTCTAGAGATTCAACAACATGCAGGATATAAAGTCTCATAGCACTGTAACTGCAGTTGGGATCCTTCAGGAATTCAATTCCCCAACAATTCTCTCATTTGGAGAGAGTTGCTCACATGTCGAAAATTCTTCCTCTTCAATCCCACGGGCTTGATAACCTACTTCTTCAATCAGGCGCACTAGTCAACCAAGTATCGGCTTAGGTGAATGCAACAATAGAAACTAGATTATGGAACATGTGGTGGAAAAAACCACACTCAGGAAATAAACAAGGTGTTTCACATAACTAGAGAGGTATGGGTGATGGTCAACAACAAAGTTCGTCTAAGGAATAGGTAATGGCAGTAAAAACAAAATACAAGTTCAGATAAAGTATGAGTGCATTGTGCATAACAGGAAATGTACGTGGTAGTTTCAAAGTGTGTGCAGGCTCCAAGGGTGCATGAATGATGCCTAGGTTCAACGATGGAGAGAATGGATGAGTGCGTGTGTTTAGAGCAAAGATGGAAAAAAAAACATTTTCCCCACATATATTTGCATGCACCCCGATTGACACATGGCTCTCCAGGAGTTCACTTTCTCTCCACTTGTGATTCATTCCCTCTTCCATGAGACTTAGGATACAATAGTTATCCTCACCATAGTATTTAGAAAATAATAATATAATATTCTCTTGGAGTTAAGCCCTCAAGCTTCGCCCTTTTTCCTAGTCTCATATCCCCTCTCTTTCCATTCCTAGTGAAGTTTAGTTCCCCATACTCTTTTATCATGGTCAGTCTACACACAACGATGTATTATATTAACGATATGAGTGTTTACATATACAAAAATAGGCCCATTGGCCTTTAGCATCTAGGATCTCCAGTCTAATCATCACATAAGCCTCCTAACTTATATTAAACCACACCAACCTACAAAACATATTAACATTTACAACTGGGGCTCGATTTTTGGGTGTTACAATACACTTGATGATATAATTAGCCACTTCTTTCTTCATTTTGAGCCACAAATATTGGCTCCTCACAAATGAAATTGAATTTTGATATCCTTGGTGCCCAACATATGGCACATTGTGCATTTCTCTTAGAACTATATTTTTCAACTTACTAGAATTTGTCACATATACCCACCCTCTATACATGAGAATTCCATCTTCCTGCAACTCATAATATTTTATTTTTTGATGTATATTTCCTTGTTGTAATGTTTCTTTTGTTTTCAAATAGTGTTTCTATGAATTTTATCCTTCAATAATTTTATCTATTAGATCAGTCTTGTACATGTTGATGGCTGTAATATGCATCTCATGCACTCTCCTTTTGAGTGCATCAACCACTTGGTTCTTCTTTCCTTTGATGTGCTTAATTTCAAAGTCATATTTAGTAAGAAATTTCAGTCGTCTAGTCGGTCTGACCTTTAATGTGGGCTTCCCAAACAAATGTTTTAGACCATAGTGGTCTATCCTTAACTGATATTTCCTCCACATGAGGTAATGTCTCTACATTTTCAACGCATGAATAATGACTACTAATTCTAGATCATAGGTAGTATAATTCAACTCATTCTCTTTTAATTTTCAGGACTCATAGCATACCACATGATCCCTTTGTATGATGACTCCACTAATCCCTTCCTTGCATGCATATGTGCACAAAAAAGTATTCATTGGGGGGTAAAATCATGAAGATGGGTAACACTTTTTCTTGTTTTATGAGATTTTTTATTTTATTTTAATAGGTTATTCATCTTCTGGTAAACAAAAGTATTTTTTTTATTTAGAATTTTACTTTAATGTAAAAACAAAACGTGTGAATAATTTTGTTAGCTTTCTACTGATTATTTTTCAATATTTTTTTATTAATATTTGATATGTCAATTTTGAAATTGTTTGACAGTATGTTCTTTAAAAATGAAGGGAAAGATAATGAGTTATCCTCCCCCCTCCCCCTCCCTCCCCCCAAACAATGTATCCATTATTAAACTTTTGTTTTTGACAAATGAAATATACTGCAACAATCTATAGAGACTCTATTTTGTGATGACTATAGTTTTGAATCTAACGCATGAATATTATAATTTCTATATTTTTTTGAAGTTGACCAATCTGAAAAAGTTATATCTTTTAAACACATGTTTCTCCCCACCATGTATCTATCTAAATTTTTACTTAAAAGTAAAATATAAAAATACCCCTTTGAAGAGAATAGTTTAAGCATTTTGAATATAATTTTTCCATAATTTTCCACAGTGTATTTTTAGAGATATATGTTTTTCATTTCACTAAATCATAATCTCACCTAAAAATATTATGCAGTGTTTTTTTTATAAAATTAAATGAAATTAGATAAAAACAAATGAAAACAAATTATATCCAATGAAAGTAGATTCAATTTTAAAAATGTTGGTATCAATTCCGAAACTAAATTCTGAGTATTTTTAGGAGTCCTCTACCTCCAAAGATCAAGTAATATGGAGAGAATTTGTAGTTTCCTGCAAACAATCCCATTTTCAGGTTTTCGGCCGAAACCTAGTTTTTAACGGAATTTGTTAAAAATAAACCTTTCGATTGAAAAGTCTTTCGGCTGAAATATGCTTACCGTAGGAAAAAAATTCATCCGAAAAATATTGTACATGAATTTCGAGGGCACCGTCAGGGTGTCGTTCAATTTAACGTGCAAAGTTTTGGCCGAAAAAATGCGGCTAGGAATTTTGTAGACCCAATTATCACAAAAGTGTTACCCATCTTCATGATTTTGCCCTCAGGTCTACAATCTTCAATATCAATGCATTTGTCAAAATTTATTTTATCTACTAGAAGCTTTCTTCATATTCAGAGGTCCATTAAAATTTCATTCCCTTCTTTTCCAAATAAGTAATGGGGCTTGCAATCCTTGAAAAACCTTTTATGAATATTCGGTAATAGGCTGCAAGATCCATTAATGATATGACCACTGCCGAATTTCTTAGCGCTGGCCATCCTCTAATGGTCTCTATCTTCTCAAGATCACCTGTTATCCCCTCTGTTGAAATAATATGGCCCACGTAATGAATCTTACTTTGACATATTATGCACTTACTTATCTTGGCATACAAATTATGTGTTGATTAAGGCTGGTTGTCATTGATGTCAACCCTTGAAGAAAGACCTGTAGCAGAAAGGTTTGGGTAATGGACCCAAGATTTTTTTATGTAAATATGACTCATTATTGTTTTGTCATGGTTGATAAGAAGTAAATATGGATGAACTCCAAAGTGGTCCCCTTATGGTGAAATCCCTCATGGGAAGATGCTTTGTGGAGTAAGATAACCCATGCTTAATTATGGAATAATGAGATGAAGGATAGTGAATTTGTCAGGGAAACTATCCTATATGGATAGTACTTGTCATGTCATTTCCAGTGGTATGTATAACGTCACATAACTCCTCACAGTTAGAGACTTATGACCATGTGAAGTTGGAGAACCCAGGTTTGGGTAATGGACCCAAGTTTGTTTGGATGGATAATGGTATGATTTTTTCTATATTTGAAGGTAATACTATTTGAGATGGATAGTACATGTCATTCCATTTCTGGTGGTATGTGGAATGTCACATAACTCCTCACGGTTTGAGAGTTAAGTCCTTACGAAGTTGGAGGACCCTCATATGTCATCTAGAAGCCCCAAAAGGTCAAAGTAGTCAAAGTCGTTTAAAAGATTTTAAAAGGTAAATAATAAAGTGAAATGATGATTGTATTATAACTCAAAGTAAAAAAAAAATAAATTATTTCAATAATAAATTTAATGGAGAAATTAGAAGTGGGTTAAACCTAAAATAAGAAAAGTGGGCCAAGTGACCTAGAAGATGTTTTTAAGGAAGCTACTTGGAGAGTATAAATAAGAGGCAGACTCTCTCATTTTAATTACACTTCAGAATATTGAATATCTATAGGTTTCTGAGGTAACCAAGTATATTTAAGCCAAATTTATGAGGGAAGGTGAAGAAAAGAAGGCCGAAATGCAAGGAAGGATAAATTCTTTTGATGGTGCTTTCTAAGGTATGTTATTTATGGGTCATCTCACCATTTTCACTATAAAGTTTTTTCTATAATGATTCAGACCATGAAATTTCTATTCCATTGAGAAAACATACCCAAGTATCTGTGGTAAAAAAATCATCTTGTGGGTCATTGTATTTTGGGAGTTACACTCCGTGGAAAATAGGGTTTGTGGTTAGTCCTGAAACTAGTCAAAAACAGGTGTTTCGGGTAAAAACGTCATAAATTATTATAACATATCCAAATTCAGTGAGACCAAATGTTTTGGTTAGGGTACAGTATGTAGTATATGGTGTAATATTTTCAGATCAATTCAATGAATATTTCGTGTGGGGTGCGCTCTACAAGGTCGCTCTCTAGAATAAGCCAAAATTCAGCAAGGTATGTCATTTTTGCTATAAATCCTTTTCTAAGAGGTTCCAAGTAGTGACACCTAGAGTAATTGCATAAAACACACTTAAGAACATTGTGTATCAATTTCATATATTTTTACATTACAGGTTCAAAGTTATGATTACTTCAAGTTAGGGTTGTTGACTAATCCAAAACTAGGCATGTGAGACTAAAGAAAAGCTTGATGAAAATGATAGTCTCTTGTTGTTAAAGTTAAGGAAGGTCTACAAGAATGTGATCATATACACCGGGTCTATTACATAGATACAAATCAGATTTTGATGATGAAATTGACGAGGGCTTTTGGTTGAGGTACATGTTGAGTACATGGTTGAGACAAGTAGTTGATGAGTTGGCACATACATGAGGTGTATAGTTGATAATGTTGGTACATATTGATGAGTCATAGTTGATGAGTAGTTGATACATTATTGGTACATACTTGGTACATGGTTGGAGGAACTTGTTAGTAGTATTGTTGACACATGGTTTATGGATGATGTAGCATACTTGTATTTTCAAAAACACATATTGATCTTGGTGATGATTATGAGTTGTTGTGTTATACTTGGTTGATGCACATCTTTGAGAGTTGTCTTGGTGATTGATATTGGTGAGTAGATTTGATTTGGTTGATAAAATTTGTGAGACAGGTTGTTGTGATAGGTTTTTTGGACAAGTTGTTGTGACAGGTTATTTGTAGAGGTTGGTGCATGGTTGATGCACTTATTTATGGTACAGGTTGATTACAGGTTGAGGTACAGGTTGGTGCATGGTTGATGCACTTGTTTATGGTACATGTTGGTAACACGTTGAGGTACAGGTCGGTGCATGGTTGATGCACTTGTTTATGGTACAGGTTGATTACAGGTCAGTTGGTACAGGTGGATGCATGGTTGATGCACTTGTTTATGGTACAGGTTAATTACAGGTTGAGGTACAGGTTGATGCATGGTTGATGCATTGTACAGGTTGATTGGTACATGTTTACAACAGTATATCTCACAGTGATAGTGTGACAGTGGTTCCATCATTCTACTTCTACTTCAGGGAGGTTGGATGGGGCAAGGACAGATGGTTGTAGCCACCTTCCAGTTGTAGCCGGAGAACAAAGGGAGTTGTAGCGTCCTTCTGGTTGTAGCCAAAGAATTGGGGAGTTCAAGCTTCCCTCAAGTTGTAGCCTAAGAAACTAGGGGGCGAAGCCTCCTTCCAGTTGCAGTTGGAAAACAAAGGAATTTGGTGCTTCCAATGAATGTAATTCTTCAAGACATATAAGAAAAAACATTATGAGGTTTTCTTCCGCTTTGGGTTTCCATTTAAAACATTGGTGTACTTTGTATGTATATGACTGTTCATTTGTTCATTGCTTATTTAATCAACAGTTATTGTATGATAATGCTACATTGATATAACTCTTGGATTATATGGTTAAAAATGATTAAATTTCTCTATTACTGATTCACCCCCCCTCTCAGTAATCCAACAATTGGTATCAGAGCGAGGCTCCTTCAGGAAACAGTTTAACCACTGGAAGGAGATCATGGATTATTCTGAGAATGGAGTACCAATGTTTAATGGTTATAATGGGTTTAAGTATGAGATGTGGAACAGAAGGAAGGAAGTATTTTTACAGGCGCAAGGAAATTATATTTGACTATCAGTTGTTACAGGATATGATAGTTCAAAAAGGGAAAAGACTGCAGCCAAGAAGGAATTGAAGAAGAATAACAAAATAGAAATAGATTTCATCTGGGAAGGATTACCTAAACTGGTAAGAGAAAATGTTGGTAAATGTTCATCATCCAAAGAACTTTGGGATAAGTTACATGACATATTCTTCACCCATCGCAGATTCATAAAATGCCAAAGAAGATGCAGATACATAACAAGAAGACAGATGTTCATCATGTCAGATAGATTCAAAAGAGGAAGAGTACGATGAAGCAAAAGTTGATTACAAAGAAAAATTGATCAATGCAATTAAATATCTAAGGAAAGAAAGAGAAGAAAACAAATCATCCAAGAAAGAATTGATGAAGCAAAAGCAAAGTGTTCAAGGTTCCAAAAAAGATCGGTGGGTCATCAAGAATTTAAGAGCTCAACTAGAAGAGGCCAGAAGAATTGAAGAAACTCTAGAATATCAAAAGAAATGTTTAGAAGCCAACATAGAAGCACAAAAGGAAGAAGTAGAAAAAAGAGAATATATTGATGGATCATCTCAAGAAAAGAACCAATGACTTAAACCAAGTTGAGGAAGAGTTTGGTCAAGAAGAGAAAAGACTAGAAGAAGAAATAACTACATTGAAAATCCAACTTGAAGAAGCAAAGAGAATAGAAGAGATCACGAAGTCTCAAATAATGAAGAAAGAAGAAGAGGTTGAGAATCTTGAATAAGAAGTTGTCACACTAAGAGTCAAAATCGTCAAGCTAAACAAGAACGTTGAAGAGACAAAAACATCCACATCAGTTTTAGAGAATGAACAGAAGCACTCTACGGTGCTAGAATAGAAGAATGAAGAAAATAGAAAGAGGTATGCAGAAGTACTCAAGGGAAGAAATCGTGGTCAACCAAAATATAATAAAACTATTGAAGATACATCTTCAAGAATACCATCCATGTTCAAGCCACAAAGAAGCTTCATTCATGATCATGATCAGTCAAGGAAAAAATTTAGAAGGACTACGCCACAAAGAAGATCATTCACTCCAAGGTATGAAAATTTATTTTATGGTCATTTTTTTATTGTACTAACTTTGGACATAAGGTTGCAGATTGCAGGGATTATAAAATAAATGTTCAAGAAGACCATGCCTATGTGGTCACACGTAACATTTAGTGTTACAAATGTCATAACTATGGACACATAGCTAGTGATTGTAGAAGCATGATCGATAATTCCATGAAAGAGAATACCGATATCAGATATAAGAAAGTATGGATAAGAAAATAGGAAGAACATGTGAACAAAGACCAGGTACTAGAAATCGCAAGATTGACAATAAAACGAGATGAAGAAAATTCTACAAAGAAAAGGAAAAATGTTACATACAGAAAGGTTTGGAAAACAACAGAAAGAAAGGAAGGACAGGTAAATAAGAAACAAGTTCAAGAGATTGTACTTTCAGGCATTGTAGTGAAAGATGAATCCACAGATAGAAAGAAAGAAGTTAGAGCTCAGAGAGATAATGAATCTACCAATGAAGATGATGATGAATACACATCAGAGTAGGAAATGTTATGATCCATCCGGCTTAGAGACTCCCAAGTAATATGAATATTAGACATGGAGAGTCTATGCGATAGCTGTAACAGACCAAAGAACCATCATTTGAGCAGCTTGCAGAGTTTGAGAAGACAGATTCAGAGAAATCAGTTAGCAGAAGTACAGTTTGATAGATTAATCAAAACTTCATGATAGTATAGTGATAAATGGGTCAACATTATGGATAATTGCACAAGTAGAGTCTTGGACATTATGGACAGAGATGGATTTGTAAGAAAACTTAGCAGGTTTGGATAGATACATGATAGTGGACGACAGAATGGATTCATTGATTGGTTCAGAGAGTGATTCAAAGAAAAATGAACATTATCATAATGGATGATAATTACACAGGAAATGGCTCGAGCAATGCGAATGGATTCCAAATTGACAGATATTTTTTGGATACATGAAGTGCATACATCAGTTCACATTCAAAACAGAGTAATGCTCAGAAACAACAATGAAAAAACTCCCTACGAACTATGGAAACGAAGTGCAGACAACAACCTCTACATCAAGGTAACTCAAGGTAATATTTTATTAATTGAAATTTATGTTGATGATATTGTTTTGGAAATACTAATGACAGGTTAAGCCAGAAATTTGCAAAGGATATGCAGAATGAATTTGAAATGTCATTACTTAGAGGACTATCCTTCTTTTGGGGTCTTCATATATGCCAAGGAAACTAAGAAAATTGTATTTCTCAAACTAAGTATATCATAGAAATGTTAAAGAGGTTCAGAATGAAAGATTGCAAACCACTTAACACTCTTATGCAAACTAGTCACAAGTTGAGCAAAGATAATGATTCAAAGTCTACAGACTAGAGGCAATATAGGTCAATGATCGATAGCTTACTATATGTGACAACATCCAGACTAGATGTAATGCAGTCAGTTGGACAGGTGGCACGATTTCAAGCATCACCAAAGGAATCACATGTATTAGCAGTGAAGAGGATTTTTAGATATCTTAAAGGAACATAATATTTTGGATTATGGTATCCAAAAGGAAATTATCTATCACTTATTGCCTACATAGATGCATATTGGGCAGGTTGTATTGATGGCCGACGAAGCACCAATGGAGCAACGTTATACTTGGGTGAGTGTTTAGTATCATGGATAAGCAAGAAACAATCATCAATATCTCTATCTACAACCGAGGCAGAGTATATTGCAGCAACAACATGTTGTACACATGTTCTTTGTATGAAACAAACTTTGAAAGATATACAAGTTGAGTATGATGAGCCCATTGCAATATATTGTGATAATACAAGTGCCATCAGTATCTCAAAAAAACCAGTGATGCACTCCAAGACGAAGAAAATTCCAATCAAGTATCACTTTCTATGGGAACAGGTTGCAGAAAATAACATCAGAGTTGAGTATGTGGGCACAAAAGAACAAGTGGCAGACATCTTTACAAAACCACTTCCACAGGAAACCTTTGAATATTTTCACCAAAGACTTGGGTTATTTCTAGTCCAAAATGAATGCTTTTTGAATGTTTTTTGAATGCTTATCTTATATGTCTTAGATGTACATGAGGAAGCACCATAAGGGGACATTTCAGTCAGGGGGAGCAACCCCGGATGGAAAGATACCTTTTCCATTGATGACAAAGGGGGAGAGATTTATCAGATGCAGAGAACAGATGTAGATTTATCAGATGCAGAGGACAGAGGTATGGTTCTAGGGGGAGCATGAGTGATATGATTTCAGTATTGCATCAGAGTGTTGCCATCAATACCAAAGGTGTTGATTAAGGCTGGTTGTCATTGATGTCAACCCTTGAAGAAATCCCCATAGCACAAAGTTTTGGGTAATGGACCCAAGATTGTTTGATGTAAATATGACTCATTATTGTTTTTTCATGGTTGATAAGAAGTAAATATGGATGAACTCAAAAGTGGTCCCCTTATGGTGAAAGCCCTCACGGGAAGACACTTTGCGAAGTAAGAGAACCCATGCTTAATTGTGGAATAATGATATGAAGGACAGTGAATTTGTCAGGGAAACTATACTATATGGATAGTGCTTGTCATTCCATTTCTGGTGGTATGTAGAACGTCACATAAATCCTCACGGTTAGAGAGTTATGACCATGTGAAGGTGGGGAACCTAGGTTTGGGTAATGGACCCAAGTTTGTTTGATGGATAACGGTATGATTTTTTCTATATTTGAAGGTAATATTAATCTATATGGATAGTACATGTCATTCAATTTCTGGTGGTATGTGGAATGTCACATAACTCCTCATGGTTTGAGAGTTATGCCCTTACGAAGTTGGAGGACCCTCATATGTCATCTAAAAGCCCCAAAAGGTAAAAGTAGTCAAAGTGGTTTAAGATATTTTAAAAGGTAAATAATAAAGTGAAGTGATGAGTGTATTATAATTCAAAGTGAATACAAAATAAATTATTTCAATAATAAATTTTATGGAGAAATTAGAAGTGGGATAACCCTAAAATAAGGAAAGTGGGCCAAGTGACCTAGAAGATGTTTTTAAGGAACCTACTTGGAGAGTATAAATAAGAGGCAAGACTCTCTCATTTTAATTACACCTGAGAATATTGAATATCTATAGGTGTCTAAGGTAACCAAGGATATCTAAGCTGAATTTCCGAGGGAAGGTGAAGAAAGGAAGGCCAAAATGCAAGGAAGGATAAATTCTTTTGATGGTGCTTTCTAAGATATGTTATTTATAGGTCATCTCACCATTTTCACTATAAATTTGTTTCTATAATGATTCAAACCCTACAATTGATATTCCATTGATAAAACATACCCAAGTATTTGTGGTAAAAAATTCATCTTGTGGGTCGTTGTATTTTGAGAGTTACACTCCGTGGAAAATAGGCGTTGTGGCTAGTCTTGAAACTAGTCAAAAACAGGTGTTTCAGGTAAAAACGTAATAAATTCTTCATAACAGATCCAAATTCAGTTAGAAAAAATGTTTTGTTTAGGGTACATTTGGTAGTATGTTGTAACTGTTTCAGATAAATTCAACAAATATTTCGTGTGGGGCACGGTCTACAAGGTCGCTCTCTAGAATAAGCCAGAATTCAACAAGGTATGCCATTTTTTCTATAACTCCTTTTTTGAGAGGTTCCAAGTAGTGAAACCTGGAGGAATTACACAAAACACATGTAAGAACATTGTGCATCATTTTGATATCTTTATACATTACATGTTCAAAGTTATTATTACTTCAAGTTAGGGTTGTTGACTAATCCAAAACTAGGCATGTGAGACTAAAGAAAAGTTTGATAAAAATGGTAGTCTCTTGTTGTTAAAGTTAAGGAAGGTTTGCAGGAATGTGATCATATACACCAGGTCTATTATAGAACTACAAATCAGATTTGGATGATGAAATTGATGAGGAATTTTGGTTGAGGTACAGGTTGAGTACATGGTTGAGAGAAGTAGTTGATGAGTTGGCACATACATGAGCTGTATAGTTGATGATGTTGGTACATATTGATGAGTCATAGTTGATGAGTAGTTGATACATGATTGGTACATACCTGGTACATGGTTGGAGGCACTTGTTATTAGTATTGTTGACACATGGTTTATGGATTATGTAGCATACTTTTATTATCAGAAGCACATATTGATCTTGGTGATGATTATGAGTTGTTGTGCTATACTTGGTTGTTGCACATCTTTGAGAGTTGTCTTGGTGATTGATATTGGTGAGTAGATCTGATTTCATTGATAAAATTGATGAGACAGTTTGTTGTGATAGGTTTTTTAGACAAGTTGTTGTGACATGTTATTTGTAGAGGTTGGTGCATGTTTGATGCACTTGTTTATGGTACAGGTTGATTACAGGTTGAGGTATAGGTTGGTGCATGGTTGATGCACTTGTTTATGGTACATCTTGATTACAGGTCGGTTGGTACAGGTTGGTGCATGGTTGATGCACTTGTTTATGGTACAGGTTGATTACAGGTTGAGGTATAAGTTGATGCATGGTACAGGTTGATTGGTACAGGTTTACAGTGGCATGTCTCATAGTGATAGTGTGACAGTGGTTCCATCATTCTATTTCTACTTTAGGGCAGTTGGATAGGGAAAGGACAGGTGGTTGTAGCCACCTTCCGGTTGTAGCTGGAGAACATAGGGGGTTGTAGCCTCCTTTTGGTTGTATCTAGAGAATTGGGGAGTTGGAGATTCCCTTAGGTTGTAGCCTAAGAAACTAGGGGGTTGGAGCCTCCTTCCAGTTGCAGCTGGAAAACAAAGGAATTTTGTTCTTCCAATGAATGTAATTCTTCAATACATATAAGAAAAAACATTCCGTGGTTTTCTCCCACTTTGGGTTTCCATGTAAAACACTGGTGGACTATGTATGTCTATGACTATTCATTTGTTCATTGTTTATTTAATCTGCAATTATTGGATGATAATGCTACATTGATATAACACTTGGATTATATGGTTAAACGTGATTAAATTTTTCTAGTACTGATTCACCCCCCCTCTCAGTAATCCAACATTATGCTCTCTTAAAAATCACATCACTATTATTAAACACTACTAATGTTACTCTTCTGACTCAAAGTAGATGATTATATCATCCACAAACACAATTACAAACTTTTAGTGGTACTTCCTAAACACTCCATTCATCGGGAACACAAAAGCAATTGGGGCATTCGATTTCCCAAATGGCGCTACTATGAATTCATAATGCTCGTATCTTTCCTAAATATTTTCTTGATGATGTCTTCTCCATTTATCCTCACTTCATGATAACCTAATCTCAATTAAATCTTGTAAAATATTCTTTCACATTTTAGTTGATCAAATAGATAATCAATCCTTCATAAGGAATAATTGTTCTTTATGGTGACCTTATTCAACTTTCTGAAATAAATACAAAACCTTAAGGTTCTGTCTTTTTTCTTCACAAAGAGAACTAGGACAGACTAAGGTGACAGACTTGGGTGTATATACCCTTTCTTTAACAGTTCCTTAAGTTGCATCTGAAACTACTTCAACTCTAGTGTGTCCATTCTTTAAGGTGTCTTGGAAACTTAGGAAACCCCTAACACCAAATCAATGGAGAAATCAAAATCTCTCTTTGGAAGCAATCCTAGAATCTCCCCCAAAACATGTCCAAAATCCTTCAAGACTGGATGGTCTTTAATTCTTGACATTTTATCTCTGGTTTCCTCTTCTACATGGGTTATAAAAATATGACATCGCCTCCTAAAACTCTTTTTCAACTACATGGTTGAAATTTCTCTAACAGCTAAAACCATTGGAATGACTTTAACTTTGCCTTGTTGTCTTATTCATCAAGACAAGTGATTGTTTTGTTGTAGAAGTATAGGAAAATAAGGAGTTTTTCCAACCAATCCATGCCAATTGGATAGTCATATGAACAAAATGGTATGATGTTCACATCTATCTTTGTGTTGAGTTCATTCATGTCTATTGGAAATTATTTAACTATCTCATTGATTTTGTTCTTGGTCCCCATGGCTAACTAAACTAACCAACATTTCTTATGCTTTTTCCTTTGCAAGTGAAATATTTCAAAAATGTCTGAGTTTATGTTTAACTATGGATAGCTCCAAAATCAATTAAAATTGCTATGAGTTAGTTATCAGTATTACCTTCCACTTCAATCATGGGGGATTGATACTCTGCTTTCTTGTTGTCAAAGGATGCATGAATCCTTGACATGTTTCCTCTCATGTCTTCCACTCTTTCAACCTCATGAATGTTGTGGATAGTCCTCATGATTACCCATTTATTAGGGAAGTCCCTGTAAAAGTGATCTCCTTCACATCCCCAACACTTCATGGGCTCTTATCTTGGATTTTTACCTAATTAATATGCTATCCTAGGTTCATTTTGGGCTGACTATCCTTATTTATTTGCTTTTGTATTTCTGAAAAATGGGTGGCTTAAAACCTCTCTTCCTTTTCTTATTTTTAACTTTCATCTTGTCATTCCAAGATTTTTGGATGATTGGCCTCCCTCTGCTATGTTCATGAAGATGATTTTCTCACCTTATGGCCTCCACCAAAGACTTAGGGTTATTGTACTATATCTTGTCACTGTAGAAAGAGGGTAACCCACTCACAAATCTTTGGATTTTGATCTTTTCATCCTTTATAAATCACACATACTTCAACAGATAAAGGAATATCTTCTCTTATTCATCCATTTTCATTATTTCCAACTTAATTTCAAATAACTCTTTCATCTTCCTTTCGTAGTAATGCTGTGACAAATATTTCTCTTGGAAATATCCTTTGAATTTCCTCCATGAGACATTCTTCTCATCAAGATGTTTGACTTTCTTAAGTTGATCCTTCCTCGTGGTTTCCTTTCCTTGCAAGTGGTAGGTTACAATTCTAGTTTCTAACCTTGAGGGGTAATCATGTGGTTGGAAGTATTTTTTCATTTACAACAAGCAAGCTTCAACCTCTTTTCCTTTTCTATCACCACCATTAAAAGTCGGTGGCTTGACTTTCCTGAGGTCACCATGAAAAATGTCTGACTCATGTATTATCCTCTACCTCCTGACAAGACACACACTTGGGATACTCCATGGCCTTGAACTTGCATGAGATTTCGTGGCTTATTTCTCGAGGGAATGATGATACATGCTCATACTTCATGATTTTCTATCATTCTCGTGATCATCCCTTCTATTATTGGATCTGGATAGTGTCACTTGTTTATCACTAGTTTCTTGCCTTGTTCCAGAGCATTTATTGACTTCAGAATCTGAATTATCTCTTCCTCATGTTTCATAATAATTCCATTATCTTCCCTATAGCTCTACACTTCTCTCTGCAATATTTTCATAGTTGCAGGCTCATGCCTGCCTCTTCTTCCATTAGAATATGTCTCAACATTTTCCATCCTCACATGCATACCTCTGACCTACTCCTCATGGATGTAATATCCATGATAATATTCCATAAATATAGTCCTCATATAAGAAACACTTTTTTTTCCTATACCTCTAATTCTACAAGAAATGTGCATGTAATAATTATTGTTAGAACATGCATACTATAAAACATTTCATTAATTAGATTATAGGTTATTATTCATATCAAATTATGAAGAAAAAAAAGAACCGATTCAAAATATAATTCTTTTGACACATTCCTTTCTTAAACAACTCCCCAATGGATGTACTCATGCCTCATTCTGAGTTTTTAGCGAAAAATTACAACATTCTCAAGTTGCAATTTCCACTCATTGCTCTGCTTTTTTTATTGTTGCAAAATTGTTTTTGTTATTTTTTGAGAAAAATACAATGATCAATTAAAAATTATGGGTTGATAAATGACTCCTACCCCTCAATAAATTTCCATTGACTACTTATTTTATCAACTGAGCTCCGATCTAAAAGTTATGGTATGTGGAAGTTTTAACTATTTTCGCATTTTTATCCCTTATTGTTATAAGTGTCTTCTTTCTCTTCATGTACATTTTTCAGGTACCCAAATTCCAAATATGGCTCCATGGTTTTATTCTATGGTCCATAATATTTCTATAGACTACTCATGTGCCCCAAATTGACTTTTGGACTTCTTCCATTTGGAAGTAAACTGTTATAAAAAATATATCTTTTATTGTTTCAGTCGTAACTTCCTCGTACAATATTTGTTTTGTGCCCATAATAGATTATTGGAAAGATATCACTAAGTTATTTCACTTCAAGATACAAAGACCATGTTTCCCATAGGTACACACAAATCTCTTGATTTCAACTACCTAACAATGTCGTTTACGCCCTCAAAATAATTATGCAAGTTCAAGACCTTGAAAAATATAAACATTTCGTAGAAAATTCATTGTTTTACTATTATAACAATATTTTGATATGATCTGTCGATTTAAAAATTAGGATTAATCTCATTTTTTGATCCGCTAAAACTTTCCCAATCCCATGTTTGACTATCCATCATTGATCGCCAACTTGGACATAATCGATATTGTTGATTCGAAACTCCATCACTGGCCAACGATCGATGATTTTCTTTCACAAATTTATCTGAACCCCTCTCATTCCATCAAATATTGATGATTTACTTAGTTAATTAAACTTATTCATAAATTTTCCTGAACCCCAATCATCGGTGATTGGTAATTTCTTGGCTAACGTGGAAACTAGGTTGATGTGGCATGATGCGTGGATATTGATGTGGCATGACACGTAGATGATGACATGAAAAATTGGATGATGTGGCATGAAATGTGGATGTTGACATGGCATGGATCATGGATTATAATGTGGCATGACATGTCATCCCCCTCCTTCCCTTTAATTGGCAATCAAAACTTCTCTTGGATTAACTAAACACCTCAACATGTTTTTGACCCGACCATCGACGATTGGAAATTTCCATGTTTCGAACCGAGCACTTCGACAATATTGACGATCCAACCATTGACCATCGACAATATCTCTTTTTTGAATGGAAAAATTCATCAATATTTTAAATACAAGCATTGACCATTGATGATCTCTCTTTGGAGAATGAAACACTTAACAATTCTTGTCGATCTGACCATCAACCATTGATGATTTCTCTTGGAAAACCAATTTTTCCCATGAATTTTTCTGAATTATGACACTTACAAATATTTCAAATAAAATCAAGATGAATATGTGATGCAGGAGAATTGCTCCACCTCATCACACACCATCTGGCTAGCACGATTGGTGCGTATTCAAAGAAGGGAGAGGCGTTTCCCTCTCATTTTGCCTTCAAAATCTAAATCGTGATTAAGATAATTAATGTTGTGAGGTAGTAGAGCCAAGTTGTTCCTTCGCACAAGCAGTAGGTGAGATCACCATTAAGTGGTTGACGGTAGGAGGGATCTGTATCCGATTCGGATCAGATTCCCATCATTGTAATCTACCTCGATAGTTAGGCATTTTGAATGGTGATTAGACACCACTAAGATTATCTTGGAGGGAAGCTCATCGAGCCCCTCTTGTATAAACTCTTGTATTGTTGCCAATAGAGGATATATGAAGGAGGATATAGGATATAAGATATAGTAGAGTTGGAGAGTTGAGAGTCGAGACTCATTCATAGTCTGGTCTCACATATTGTAATAAACATTCCACCATTAATAAAAAAAGAATATATTTTCTTGTTTATCAACTTATGTTTAATCAATGTTTAGTTGTGAATGTCATTCATATGCACTTGTAATGTAGATGTATGTTAGAAATCGTCTGGAGGGATATAATTATAATCTTCTATCTATGAGTATGTTGAATTAGTTATGGTTCTCAAGGCTAAGTGCAAGGAGTGCACGAGAGAGATTTGAAGCTCTGTGATCTGACGCAAGGAGTGCGTGTCTGAACTCATTTGAGTCAGAAGATAAGCTTCTAGGAGGGAACACCAGAATAATTCACAGAAACGGAAGGGAATTTCAAGGTTGTTTAATACCTTGGAAAGAAAGGCTGTGTAGGAGTATGCACGACGCAAAATTGTTGAATACTTTGTAATACTCTTCTAGGAGGGCATTGATCAGGTGCGAGTGTGCACAAGAGCTACATATTTTGGAGTGTTGGATGTGGTGAGAGAAGCCCAGGGTTGTTGAACACTCTAAGGAAGGAAGGTTTTGCAAGAGTACATTGACCAAGGAAAGGAGATGCCTTAAGACTTCTGGAAGGGCTCAAGGAGAAGTCGTCAGAAGGCTTAAACAAGAGCAAGGGGTGTGTCAAGGATACAATAAGTTCATCTTCCAATCTCAAGAGGAAGGGAGTTAAGTTTCCAGGAGGGAACTAGAAATTCTGAAGGAAGGATGTAGGAGGACTGGGAACCTTGAAGGTTTCAAGATGAGAAAATTCGCAAAAGAGCTAGTGCAGAAATCTGCAAGAAGAGAAGGAGGCCGAGAATAGTATAAGTTTCAGGAAGGAAATATTCTAAGTGTGTTCATAGGAGAAAGGACTCACCGAAGTCGCGAAGAAGGCATAATCGTCCATCTTCGGGAGGAGACAGGTGGCAAGAGATCAGGAGATATGGGAGTTGGAGCTCCAAGAGGTTTGCTAAGAGAAAATAGAAATCTTCGCTAAGTTGCGAAGAGCGGGTTGAATCCAGACTATTGGATATGGAAGGGATGCGTGGAAGTGATCCACACGATTCAGAGGAGTAGTACTCTAGGATATATCTGAGGAGGATAGTGAAAGTCTCTTGAAGGTTGGAGTTCGGAGTAGATCGCATCCATCGATTTGAAGGAGGGACAAGGATCGTTGATCCTCTTTCCATTTGAGTTCGCTGATTCAGAGTTCGGGAACATAGGATTTGGTTGTCTCGGACAGAAACGAATCCCGAAGCTTGAAGTGATTTTTGTGGTTTAGACCTGAGACACAGCCCGAGGTCGTGTGATAGAAAGGGCCTGGCACGAAGAGCTAGTGTCGCCACCAAATTTATTCGAATGGCCAATAAGAGAGCCGCGGGGTTAAGGGGACCTGCACTTTGAAGAAAGAAGGACCTGTGGTAAAGTATATTGGGTTCCAGCAGGGAGCCGAAGAGTTAATTTGACTCAGGTGTTTTGAACGATCCTAGACCGGGAGGTCACGCAGACCCGAAGGAGAGAAGGAAAGGGGAGGGGGTCTGCACCAATATGAGTCGTTAATCTGTTGGACTTCACCAAACTTTGAAAGTGAATCTTGACCATAAATTTTCGAGACTTATCTAATCTCTGAAAATGAATCTCGACCATTGATTTTTTAGACTTTCCCAATTTGTGAAAATGAATCCCAATCATTGATTTAAAAAAAAAAAATCTAATTTGTAAAAATCAATCATGATCGTCAATTTTCAAGACTTTTCCAATCTACGAAAATGAATACTGGTCGTCGATCCTCTATCTTCACAGTCCCCATGAAAACATGGAATTTGACTTCCCAATTAGATTTTTAACCCTTTGACTTGCAAATCAACATCATTGATCATCTCTTCAACAGTTCTAAGGTAAATTTTGACTTGATGTTGCACAAAAATTTGGGGATTTCACTCAATTTGCACTATTTTCCCCAAATATGTCACATGTCAAAATCCATAATAGTGAGTTTTACCAAATCCACGTCAATCCTTGGCCTATACAACTCCATTTTTGAAATATAATATTTGATACCATTATGTAACCTACCACAACCCACCTGAGGTCGATTATGTGCAGAATTAAACATAAATTAAAATCTTTCTACTAACTAATCATGTATCTTACCAACTACAAGAAATAACACAATTTTAAGCATTGTTGATGCCATTATTTAAATGCATATACAACATTCTAAATAAACATGAATGCAGCTAATAAATTCATCACAACAACATATAATTCATTCTCATACATAGAGTAAAATGTACAACATTTAAACTTGGAAAATAACTGAGAAAATAGATAAACACTTATCTTTTTAAAATAGTTGTGCAACTAACTACTTAGGATGGATATTCCACCAAATATTAGACTTGTTGTTCCATATATAAAAAACAAGTCACCCTTGAGATAGGACTAGGAATTAGCAAAAGAATTTATTCTCTCACTTTTCATTCACAACTGAGAAAATACCACAACCCACTCGCATTATCCTACAACCTAATTTTCCACCAGCTCTCTTCCCCTTGACCCACCCAAAGAAAGGAGTGTATCCCTTCACTTCTCTCATTCCATCGGTCACCCCATTCTTTTATCAGGGTCTCTTAGGCACATGTAACTAGGAATTTCACTACTAGGAAACTCAAGGTAGCTCATTCCTAGGAAAAACTACCAGGAAACAACAACAAACAAGCTTGCTACTCCAGTGCAACTCTCACAAGAGTTCACTCTTCAGACCTGACAACATGGTTCTTATACAAGCCGCACAACTTTCTTCTTTAGTATTTAGCTGCACAAAATCTCCAAATTTCTCCCTCCATAGTTTCTCTAGCTCTAGTGTCTTCCTCCCTATTATATGCTTGTTGTTTATGCCAAAAAACATGACTATCTCAAAACTGCCTCCTTAACTATACAAATTTCCATCCCTTTCTGGTTTCTTTCTTGACTTACACTTTACCCTAAGATGATTGTACTTCAGCCCCATTTTTCCAATAAATATGGGATGTGACTCCTCACACCCACCATCTTACATGTATTCAATAATTGGTTTCTCATACACTCAAACATGAAATTAGAAGTTTCACTCAAAAAATTTATTTTATGAAAGGGGGGC
This sequence comes from Picea engelmannii, assembly GCA_009831015.1. Lineage (NCBI taxonomy): Eukaryota > Viridiplantae > Streptophyta > Pinopsida > Pinales > Pinaceae > Picea > Picea engelmannii. Next base: position 216,073 of record ML801784.1, read on the forward strand.
TGGAATTAATATCTATGAATAATTCCCCCCCCCCCCCAAACTCCTCTTAGATACTCCTAGACATTCCCCTCTCTTGTGTATTAATCATCCTCCATCTCTTTCCACATCCCCCAGTAGCTGGCATCACATTTTATTTATCAAAATTCAGAAAAACAAATTGCATATTCATCGCTTGGCCATAGACATACATTATATCTACATTAAGCAATGATTAAACTAGGGATTATATTAGGGACGTTACAAAGGGAACACGAGAATGTATAAAAAAATGTAGAAAAAACATTTTATTCATTTATGATGAGAATTGTAAGAATGTTAGGGAGATGAAAGAAGTTGAAATGCTTGAGGAACTTCAAGAAAACAATCTTGGAGTCAACATTTCCGTTAGCATTGTCGATAAATTGAATTGTGGTATATTAGGCCCAACACAATGCATGACACTTCTTGTTGATACTATTTGTAACTCTAACTCCATTTTGACACATTTTGTATATTTCTACAAAATATATTTGCAAGGTGACTCTCCTCATTCCATAATGCATGATTTTATTTCAATGATATTATGTAAAAGGTAACTTGATGATTTTTTTTTCAATAAAAGATTTGTAGGTGGAAGAAGATGCCTTGAATGTAGTAATTTGACATTTTTCCATAGGAATTTTACTATGGATTCGATAGACCTTGGATTGTCAAATATCATGATCACATGGAGGATATATGAGTATGTTACTATGAATCCATACTCTTCTTCGTGTGTGGCCTCTAAGAGGATTGAATTTCTCAAGGATGACATGCTTATTTTAAAATTCATGGGAACGTTTCAAAACTATATTCATAAATATATCAAACTATCTCAAAGGTGTAGGTGACAAGCTTCCCAATTTATAGAGTCTCATTAAAAGGTAACTTGATGATTTTAAAAGGTAAAAGGTAACTTGATGATTTTTTTTTCAATAAAAGATTTGTAGGTGGAAGAAGATGCCTTGAATGTAGTAATTTGACATTATGTAAAAGGTAACTTGATGATTTTTTTTTCAATAAAAGATTTGTAGGTGGAAGAAGATGCCTTGAATGTAGTAATTTGACATTTTTCCATAGGAATTTTACTATGGATTCGATAGACCTTGGATTGTCAAATATCATGATCAAATGGAGGATATATGAGTATGTTACTATGAATCCATACTCTTCTTCATGTGTGGCCTCTAAGAGGATTGAATTTCTCAAGGATGACATGCTTATTTTAAAATTCATGGGAACGTTTCAAAACTATATTCATAAATATATCAAACTATCTCAAAGGTGTAGGTGACAAGCTTCCCAATTTATAGAGTCTCATTAGGTATTGAAGTTGGGAAAAATCTTATTAGTGGTATACTTTTACAAGAATTACACATCTTCTCCCTAGAGAGAGATACAAACAAAGTTGTATCATTATGACTAGGAATTTTATGTGTATTGCATACACACACACACACACACATTTTGATTTTCTATAGTATTGTGTACTAATTTTTTTTTTTTACTGATGGATGAATTGATTGTACATTTGTCTATATTTGTCCATGTCTTGTATAAATATGTAGAGTGAATGTTGATGGTAGGGATAACACTCCAAAATCACACGATGTTATTAAGGAGTGTAACATACCCACTACCTAAAATCAAACTATTTCATTGATTTCTCAACGAAAAGAATCCCCGAAGCTTGCAGCAGCAAAATGCCAATCCCGATCCACAGGTCTTTCATTCACCTACATGGCTCTCTGCACATAACCGTGGTTTTTCCCTGATAACAATTTCAGATTTTTGGGGTTTCGTATTTTCTGATGTCGAGGGTTCCTATGCTCTCAATTCCCCAATCTCCGATGAGCTCTCTTCCTGCCTTAGCCCCTCCTGGCTATGCCCTCTGGTCCATATGACCGCTCTCATAAGACCGCAGCCTTATATCCTCCTATCGGGGTTTCGGACTTTCAAGTGCCAAAATGCACTTGTCCTTAGGGTCCGCATTTCCTCGAATATCGATGCACTCTTTACGCACTAGCTCCCCTAGCTAGGATCCTGACCCATATGACCACTATCCCCGTGACTGCAATCTTACCTCCTTTCGGAGTTTTGGGTTTCAAATTCCCGATGAGCTCCAATTTTCGTTAGCCCTCCAGGCTAGACTCTTGGTCCACGTGACCTCCTCTATATGACCACAGTCATATCACCTATCGAGGCTTCGGGGTTTTCAATGCCAAGATGCAATCATCTTCAGGATTCACGATCCCTCGAATCCCGATTCCCCGCTATGTTGACAGCTAGCAACTCCTATCCGCCTTTAGCTTAATCAACGGTTGTGATTGTCTACTGGATCAATGGTCCCTGATCTCCCTCGGGGTTCGAGGTTTCAAATGTCGAAAAACATTTGCCCACGGGACTGTCGATCCCTCGAATCCCGATTCCCCACCATGTTGACAGCTGGCCCCCACACAACGAAGCTTTCCTCCTTCTTGTCAAGGTTTTGGACTTTGCGAATCTAAAATGCCCAAACCCCTTGTCACTAGGATCCCTGATATCCCGATGGATGTAATGCCGATGGACGACTCCCTATTGGGACCTTCCCTGATGGCTCCGATTGCTGCCACACGTCCCTTCCATATGGATAGTCCTGATTAACTCTCAGGGTTTTGAGACTTCTGATATCCTGTACACCTCGTCCCTAGGACTTGCGAAATGCCGGACTCCGCCTCCCTACAGATCTCTGACACGCGTCCCAAGTGGATGGATGGTTCAGATCGCTCCTCGTGTTTTCAAGACTTCTGATGTCCCGGATTTCACGACCTCAGGAACTCCGATTTCCTGAATGCCGATATCCCGATGTCTAGTGCCCGGATCTCCGTAATGGACGATCGCGTGACACGCGTCTTCTTTCAGATGGACGGTCCAGATCATTTCCAGGAAATTTCCCATGGAAATTCCCGATCTCATGTCATCGAGGCTTCCGATTTCCCGATATGTGATACCCTGATGAGCCAACCCTCCTTTCGGGATTTTTCCTTCTGTTCACGAACTTAACCCCCGCGCAAATTCTATTAGAAACGACGACTGATGGGTATCTGCTCAAGATCTAACGGCTCAGATCTGTCCCACCTCGTGCATTCTTCCACTACTTCATGGAGGTGGAAAGATCAATGGTCCAAATGTTCTCATGGACCTTGGGGAGGGGTCTATGATTCTGATTTCATCGCTATTCACGAAGATAGAGAGAAAAAAGGGGACAAGGTATGTAACGCCCTTATTACTTTCGTCAATCCGACGGTCGTGAATGACCATGGGTCTTCCGACAGGATCTCATCCGTCAGTTTGTTACTTATCCCTACGCTACTACTTCGAAATTTTAAGAGGGTCAATCCTCCTCGTACAGGGTTATTAAGACTTTCACATTCAATCATTTTTCCAGTTTCTTGGTAAACCCTTCCAAGGGGGAGGGGAATCTCTGCGAAGAGATCTATTCTGGGGATTTCCTAGAGACGGGTAAGAGGGAACAACTTCCTGAGAACGGGCCTGAAGTCTAACTTGGTTCAACTTATGCGTAATTAAATTCATCTATCAATCATAAGTCAATTTATTCATTTTCTATTATAAGCATATATCTACCCTTTCTTACCAAAACACTGCAAAAACATTCTTTACTGCAATCATTCACAATTTCACAGTTTATGAGCATATACGTCAACATATGAATTTCAAGATGCAATATGTAAAACACTTATCAGAAATAACACCAGGAGTGAGTGCAACTGCTGAGAGGGGTGTTCGTTTCCACCCAACCATAGGCGTAGCGACTCCCAGCGGATTTACCACTAGCCACCCCCGAGCTGAGACCACGATGCTGTGAGGCTGTGTCTCTCTGTCTGCCAGTAACTAGGAGCGAAGGTTGCAATCCTTCATATCTGCTATCACTCACTCTGCGTAATGCCAAAGTTCCCCTCGCGTCTGCCCCCCCCTTTTTCATCGCTTCTTCCCCACGCCTTATCCTCTTGCGAGGTTACGTGTGGCGCGATTACCCTCGCGCTGATCAGGCCCGACGAAACTATGGATAGGAGGTTCACCTCCCCATACCTCATTAAGCCATCAATCTGCTAGCCTGCAAGGCATTAAATTCAGGGCCAACAAGCCGCTTTTGGTTCTCCGGGCCAGTGGAGACCAAATACGGTATTAATTCTCGGTGGAAGTTAATGCCACTTTCCCAGGTGCCTTCCACTGCCATCGTGGTCTCTTTTTATGCACATCCCCTCTCAACAGTCCTGCAATAATTCAAAATGTTATTCACATTCATTGACCTCTTCCTCAAGGTCCATTTACATCACATATTCACCTTTATGAGTTTGCCATAGTTCTTGGCCAGTCCAGTTATATTTACAAGCTGGGGGAAACAGGGTGTTACAATTCCCTCCCCCTTAAACGGAACATCGTCCTCGATGTTCTTATCTACTAACATGACTTGCATGTACAGAAGTAAACAAAATCGGATATGCCTGTCTCATGGCATCCTCCATTTCCCATGTAGCCTCATCTGGGCCAAAATGTTTCCACTGCACCTTGACCTATGCAATGGTTCTGTTCCGGAGCGGGGTTTCCTTTTTGTCCAGTATGCATTAGGGTTCTGGTATAAATTCTCCCTCTGGTTCCACCTAGATCACAAACCAGTCAATTATATGATTAGCATCATGTACATATTTCTTCAATAATGAAACATGGAAAATATTATGTACTTTTACTGTGGGAGGAAGTGCTAGCAGATAGGATACAGGTCCCACTCTATCTAGAACCTCAAAGGGTCCACAATACCAGGGTGCCAATTTGGCACAAGCTCCCATTTTCAGGGAACTCCTTCTTGGCTTAATTCTGAGATATACATGGTCTCCCATTTTGAACTCTCTTGGAGTTCTCTTTTGATCAACATAACTTTTCTGTCGGTTCTGAGCAACCTTCAGATTTTGTTTTATCTAAGTCACTTGCTGTTCCATTTCTTTCAACATATCGGGTCCAATAGAAATCCTGTTTACAGGGTTACTCCAGCTGACTGGAGTATTACACGGCCTACCATAGAGGACCTCGAAGGGACTCATTTTTAGGGATGCTTGGTAGCCGTTGTTGTAGGCGAATTCTACCAATGGCAGGTAGTCTTCCCATTTTCTGGGTTGATGCATTACATGCATCCTTAACATATCTTCTAATATTTGATTTACTCTTTCTGTCTGTCCGTCGGTTTGAGGGTGATAGGCGGTGCTAAACAACAATTTAGTCTCTAAACCCACCATCAGTGATTTCCAAAAATTGGAAGTAAATTTTGTGTCTCTGTCAGATATTATCTCCCTCGGCATACCGTGCAGTCAGAATACCTGTTTCATGAATATCTGGGCGATATCTATCGCCTTGCAGGTTGATTTGACGGGGATGAAATGAGAAAACTTGCTCAGTTTATCCACCACTACCATAATGGCGTCATTCTGTTTGGTTGAAGTTGGCAATCCAGTGATAAAATCCATGGAGATGGTTTCCCATTTCCATTCTGGGATGGGTAAAGGGTGTAGTAGTCCTGTTGGGTGTCAATGTTCCGCTTTAACCTGTTGGCACTCTATGCATTGGGCCAAATATTTGGCTATGTCCTTCTTCAATCCAGGCCAATAAAATTGTTTCTGGGTGGTAGTGATCATTTTCTGGTATCCTGGGTGACCAGTGTAGGGTCTTTTATGTAGTTCATCCGTGATGAACCTCTTCAAGTCGTCACAATTGGGAATGTACAGTCTATCTCTGTGAGTGAGCAGGCCTCCTTTGGTCATCTGATAGCCTTCATATTTTTCTCCAGCGGGTTCTTGTTGTAGGTACAGGGTCACATTTCGAACAAAGGGATCTGTTTCTTGTGCCTCTTTCACTCTGTTCTTGACATCGGTCTCGCAGGTACTCACTGCTTCCAGGTGAATCATTTTCATGCTTCTGTTGAGGGCATCGGCCACCCTATTTTCCTTCCCTTTAATGTGTTTGATTTCAAAATTGAATTCGCTAAGGAGGGCCATCCATCTAGCTTGTCTAGCATTGAGCTTTGGTTGGTCGAATAAATATCGTAATCCACAGTGATCTGTCATAAGCACAAATTTTCTTCCCAAGAGGTAATGCCTCCACATTTTTAAGGCATGCACTATGGCAGCCAGTTCTAGATTATGAGTTACATAGTTGATCTCATGTTCATTCAATTTTCGGGATTCATAGCAGATCACCTGTCCTTCCTTCATAAGGACTCATCCAAGCCCTTCTTTACAGGCATCTGTGCACACAAGGAAGTCAACTCCTGGGTCAGCGATTTTCAGCACGGGTGCATGGGTCAGTAGATGTTTCAGGGTTTGGAATCTTTCTTCACATTGCTGTGTCCACAAGAATTTTGTCCCCTTCTTCTGGAGGGAAGTGATTGGATACCCAATCTTGGAGAAATCTTTTATAAATCTCCTATAGTATCCCACCAATCCCATAAAGGATCTGATGTCTGAGACATCCTTTGGGGTAGGCCATTCCATGATAGACCTGATCTTGTCAGGATCTACTACTACCCCTTCCTCGGACATAATGTGTCCTAAGTAATGTATTTGCTTCTGAAAGAAGTCACATTTGCTAAGTTTAGCATAGATTTGATGTTCTCTTAGCACTTGCAGCACAAGTCTAAGATGCTCTTCATGTTCTTCTCTATTCTTAGAGTAGATTAATATGTCATCAATAAAAACCAGTACAAATTTGTCTAAAAAATTACTGAGTATATTGTTCATTAAGCACATGAAAGTGGCAAGGGCATTAGTTAACCCAAATGGCACTACCACAAAATCATAGTGACCATACCGTGTCCGGAAAGCAGTTTTATGGATGTCTTCACCCTTAATTCGGACTTGATGGTATCCCGACCTCAAGTCAATCTTTGAGAAAATAGACGCACCCCCTAACTGATCGAATAGATCATCGATCCTAGGCAAGGGGTATTTGTTATTTATGGTTACTTTGTTGAGTTGTATGTAATCTATGCACAGTCTAAGGGTGCCATCCTTCTTTTTCACAAACAGGACCGGTGCTCCCCATGGGGACACACTAGGTCGAATATAACCCTTTTCCATCATTTCTTTCAACTACAATTTGAGTTCAACTAACTCAGGTGTGCTCATCCGGTAGGGTGTTCTAGACACTGACACCGCTCCTGGTGCGAGCTCTATCGAGAAGTCAATGTCTCTTCTCAAAGGTAGACCTGGTACCTCTTCCAGGAACACATCTTTGTATTCTCTCAGGATAGGGTGATCATCCGGGCTTGGTTTAGCACCTTCGATGGTTTTCAACACCTGTATTGCATATAGGGGACATCCATTTCGACAATACTTTCTCATTTGCAGGGCTGATATTTGTCTCACCGAGACCGGTTTTTGGATCCCTTGGAGGGTTATCCTTTTTCCTTCTTTGCTCACACATTCTAAGGTTTTATGGTAAAAGTCCAGTTTGGCTTTATGGGCAGCCAGCTAGTCCATACCAATCAACAGGTCGTATGATCCCAGGGGTAATACATTAAGGGTTTCTTGGGTGGGGAATTCACCCAACATTATTTGGCAGGCTGGTATGACCTCTACTACCTTTCTTTTGGTGCTAGTGGCTAACTGTACCAACCATGGTTTAGTTTGTTTATGTGGCTATAGTTTACACTTATCAATAGCTCTAGGGGCTATATAACTCAAATTTGAACCAGGTTCAATCAAAACAGACACCAGATGGTTGAAAATCATACCTTCTATTTCCACCACTGAAGCTTGGTGGTCATCTTGGTTATTATCCAAGGCTGCATAAATATGCGACACACTCCTTGCCACATCATTGACTGTGGTAGCTTCTTGCATGTTATAAATTTTCTGACTGTTCTATTGTCGGTGTGGATAGTCTCTCCGGAGATGCTCTTCTCCGCAATCCCAACATTTTAGAGGTTCTTTCTTTGGGTTATTAGTCTTTACTGGTATAGGTCCAGAAGTTTTATTTCCGTCCACCGAGGGAAAGTTCTGCTGGAGTACACTCCGGGTTGGGAAGTTCATTCTGGGGTTCTTTTTGTAGTTTTTAAATCCTGAGGATTTGCTCCCCTTTTTCTGAAATCTTGACCCACTCTTCTGTTTCCAATCTCCACGAGACTCTGCCTGATGTCCATATTGTTCATGACAATATGTTGCCTTTCGTATAGTGTCTTCTAAGGTTTTTGGCTCGTCGAATTCGATTCGGTTCCAGTATTCCTTGGGTAGCCTACTGATGAAGTGTTGTGCCTTCGCCTTCTCTGCTTTGATGTAGAGTACATATCTCAATAAGTCGAGGAATTTGTTGACATATTCCTCCATAGTAAGTTGTCCCAGTTTGAGTTCATAGAACTCTTTAGCCTTCTCGTCGAAATATCTTTTCGACAAATACTTCTTTCAGAAGTACTTCTCAAACCCTTTCCAAGACAAATCCTCCTCGCGGACCCCCTTCACATTCTTAAGGTCTTCCCACCAGATGGAAGCCTTTCCATTTAGATTGAAAGTGGCCACTCGGGCCTTCAAATTCTCTGAAAAATCATGGACTCTGAAATATTTCTTCAGTCCAAGTAGCCAAGCCTCGGCTTTCTCTCCCTTCTTTATCTCACCGTCGAAGGAGGGAGGTTTGGCCTTTTTGAATTCCTCAAATTTATGACTCTTGGAAGTCTTTTTCTTCTTCTGTTTTCTTTGAGAATAGAAACTGGTCCTGCTGCTGGAAGAACCTTCTGAATCGCCAGCTTCCTTCTCAGTGGAATCGTTTGGCACTAGTCCTTTACCTCTGGGGTGGACCTTTTTTGACGTGCTTCTCTCAGTATGGCCACTGATACGACCATGATTCTGCATCTCAGGTTCATGTTGCATTTGTCACTGTAGGTCGGATAAGCTCTGCAGTAAAACTGCATTAATTTCGGTTTGCTTTTCTTGTTCTTTCATCATCCTTTCATTGTCGGCCTTGCATCTTTGCAACTCAACCATGAGACTCCTCACAGTCTCGGTTAGGTCTGGAGGGGTTCCTATTGCTCTTCTTTCATCAGACTCTTCGTCTCTATTGTGGGAGCCTTCTCCCACCTCTTGGTGAGTAACCATACTCTGCGTCTGTAGATTCCCGCAGCTGATCGTCCGCTAGAGTGAAAAAAGAAAATGTTGGATATTAATCAAGGGTTAAATACATTTTTATAATTTGCACATAATTTATAACCCTTTCACATGCATACACAGTCGGGTTCTCATTTTTCAAGTTTTTAATCCTAGACAAGAGAGTCAAGTTAGTGGTTACTCCTCGTAGGAGTGCTTCGAACGGAGTTTATGCGTGACTCGTGCATGAGCCCAATCAAGCCGAGTGTTGTAACCATGCTCTGATACCACTTTGTAACATACCCACTACCTAAAATCAAACTATTTCGTTGATTTCTCAACGAAAAGAATCCCCGAAGCTTGCAGCAACAAAAGGCCAATCCCGATCCATAGGTCTTTCATTCACCTACACGGCTCTCTGCACATAACCGTGGTTTTTCCCTGATAACAATTTCAGGTTTTCGGGGTTTCGTCCTTTTTTATGTCGAGGGTTCCTATGCTCTCAATTCCCGGATCTCCGATAAGCTCTCTTCCTGCCTTAGCCCCTCCTGGCTATGCCCTCTGGTCCATATGACCGCTCTCATAAGACCGCAGCCTTATATCCTCCTATCAGGGTTTCGGACTTTTAAGTGCCAAAATGCACTTGTCCTCAGGATCCGCGATTCCTCGAATCCCGACGTGCTCTTTACGCACTAGCTCCCCTAGCTAGGATCCTGACCCATATGACCACCATCCTCGTGACTGCAATCTTACCTCCTTTCAGAGTTTTGGGTTTTCAATTCCCGATGAGCTCCAATTTTCGTTAGCCCTCCAGGCTAGACTCTTGGTCCACCTGACCTCCTCTATATGACCGCAGTCATATCACCTATCGGGGCTTCGGGGTTTTTAATGCCAAGATGCAATCGTCTTCAGGATTCGTGATCCCTCGAATCCCGATTCCCTGCTATGCTGACAACTAGCAACTCCTGTCCGCCTTTAGCTTAATCAATGGTCGTGATCGTCTACTGGATCAATGGTCCCTGATCTCCCTCAAGGTTTGGGGTTTCAAATGTCGAAAAACATTTTCCCACGGGACTGTCGATCCCTTGAATCCCAATTCCCCGCCATGTTGACAGCTGGCCCCCAAACAACAGAGCTTTCCTCCTTCTTGTCGGGGTTTTGGACTTCGCGAATCTAAAATTCCCAAACCCCTTTGTCACCAGGATCCCTGATATCTCGATGGCTGTAATGTTGATGGACGACTCCCTGTCGGGACCTTCCCTGATGGCTCCGATTGCTGCCACACGTCCCTTCCAAATGGATGGTCCTGATTAACTCTCGGGGTTTCGAGACTTCTGATATCCTGGACGCCTCATCCCTGGGACTTGTGAAATGCCGGACTCCGCCTCCCTACAGATCTATGACATGCGTCTCGAGTGGATGGATGGTTCAGATCGCTCCTCACGTTTTCGAGACTTCTGATGTCCTGGATTTCACGACCTCAGGAACTCTGATTTCCCGAATGTCGATATCTCGATGTCTAGTGCCCGAATCTCCAGAATGGATGATCACGTGACACACGTCTTCTTTCAGATGGACGGTCGAGATCATTTTCGGGAAATTTCCCATGGAAATTCCCGATCTCATGTCATCGAGGATTTCGATTTCCCGATATGTGATACCCCGATGAGCCAACCCTCCTTTCAGGATTTTTCCTTATGTTCATGAACTTAACCCCCGTGCAACTTCTGTTAGATCCGACGGCTGACGGGTATCTGCTCAAGATCTGACGGCTCAGATCTGTCCCACCTCACGCATTCTTCCACTACTTCGTGGAGGTGGAAAGATCAACGGTCCAAATGTTCTCATGGACCTTGGGGGGGGGGTCTACGATATCGATTTCATCGCTATTCACGAAGATAGAGAGAAAAAAGGGGACAAGGTATGTAATGCCCTTATTACTTTCATCAATCTGACAGTCGTGAATGACCATGGGTCTTCCGACAGGATCTCATCCGTCGGTTTGTTACTTATCCCTACGTTGCTACTTCAGAATTTTAAGAGGGTCATTCCTCCTCGTACAGGGTTATTAAGACTTGCACATTCAATCCTTTTTCTAGGTTCTTGGTAAACCCTTCCAAGGGGGAGGGGAATCTCTGCGAAGAGATCTATTCCGAGGCTTTCCTAGAGACGGGTAAGAGGGAACAACTTCTTGAGAACGGGTCGGAAGTATAACTTGGTTCAACTTATGCGTAATTAAATTCATCTATCAATCATAAGTCAATTTATTCATTTTCTCTTATAAGCATATATCTACCCTTTCTTACCAAAACACTGCAAAAACATTCTTTACTGCAATCGTTCACAATTTCACATTTTATGAGCATATACGTCAACATATGAATTTCAAGATGCAATATGTAAAACACTTATCAGAAATAACACCAGGAGTGAGTGCAACTACTAAGAGGGGTGCTCGTTTCCACCCAACCGTAGGCGTAGTGACTCCCAGCGGATTTACCACTAGCCACCCCCGAGCTGAGACCACGATGTTGTGAGGCTGCGTCTCTCTGTCTGCCAGTGACCAGGAGCGAAGGTTGCAATCCTTCCTCTCTGCTATCACTCACTCTGTGTAATGCCAGAGTTCCCCTCGCGTCTACCCCCCCCCTTTTTCATCGCTTCTTCCCCACGCCTTATCCTCTTGCGAGGTTGTGTGTGGCGCGATTACCCTCGCGCTGATCAGGCCTTACGGCTCTACGGATAGGCGGTTCACCTCCCCATCCATCATTAAGACATCAACCTACCAGCCTGCAAGGCATTAAATTCAGGGCCAGCGAGCCGCTTTTGGTTCTCCGGGCCAGTGGAGTCCAAATATGGTATTAATTCTCGGTGGAAGTTAACACCACCTTCCCAGGTGCCTTCCACTGCCATCGTGGTCTCTTTTTTTGCACATCCCCTCTCAGTAGTCCTGCAATAATTCAAAATGTTATTCACATTTATTGACCTCTTCCTCAAGGTCCATTTACATCACATATTCACATTTATGAGTTTGCCATAATTCTTGGCCAGTCCAGTTATATTTACAAGATGGGGGAAAAAGGGTGTTACAAGGAGTACCATTTTTATGTCAGTGATGATCATGAGCACACCACACTATTTGTTCAACATATATTTATGTTGATCTCTGAATAATTCAGAAAGTATTAGATAACATTTACAAATAATTGGATTTGATTGGATGGGTCTGTAAGGTAGTTCAAAAAAACAAATTTTTTTAATTGGTTGAGATGGCTCGTAAGGAGATGGGAGTTTGTAATACCTAGATATTTTTTTAGAGACAACATGGAAATGGCGAACATGATGGTGCAGGCTCTTCCATGAAACAAGAACTCAGGAGGCACCATAATAAGCTATGATGCATCATGACTAAAATAATCTATTGATGTGGTCAAGTAGTGTAGATTACATTTAGGGAATGAAAGTTAGGAATAGGTGAGGCCAGTGTGTAAGTAAGAGACTACAGTGTGAAAATTGAGGATAAAAGTTTCAATATACTTAGGAACACGTGCTTAGTAGAAAAAATGTATTTGATATTTAATAGGATACAAGATTTGTGTGAATGTTGCACTTGGTGACATCAATAGATCCATGCCTTGGTATTTTCAAACTATACATGGAATAATATAATGACACTCTATTAGGAGTAAATACATGGATGATATATTTCCATTGTGATGTGAAAGTATGCACACTTTTGTGTATTTTGTGTTGATCCAGAGGGAAGTGCACTTAATTCATGCAAAAATGATGGATATGTGAAACAATGGAAGTATGTTTCTCTTAATCCAAAGGGATCACATATAATATTTACATGTGAATAGAAGAATGATCTACATAAAATAACCAAGATGGATTAGATATAACTTTTTCTTATCATAAATCAAAACTAACATGTTGGTTACCAAATAAGCATTTTAAATGTAAAGTGTGTAGTGGTTAAGGTCTATAGGGTTTATGCATTAGGTAGAAATACACTAAACACTTACAACCTTTAAAGTGCCTCCCATGATGAACTTTCCCGAAATTACAACTCGTGTGTTACAAAACATGTAGTATTGTTGATCCATTTTCATGTCTTAACTTTTTATTTGATGTTACGTTTTACTATGTAAAAATCTACCCATCTATCCCAATCCACCATTCTCTACATCTTGCTCAATTTCTACATTTCCCAATTACTTCATTAAAAAATAATACACTTCCAACACTTATTCATTTTCATTATTTGGAAAATCCTTTCATTGAGTTCAGTACACTCTTTTCTCCACATGGTAACTATTCTTCGCATTCTACAAAGTTAGTTTACTTTTCCTCCCATAAGCTTACTCTTAGTCTGTTTTCAAACGTGGTTCTGTGTGAATAAACTGACATACACCTTTTTCTCTGCAAAAACTTTCTCCACATTTGAATCATCTTGCATGACTCTCCTATCTATAGTAGTGTCCCTTATATGATTTTTTAGTCATGACTCATGCAGAGAAACAACACTTTTTCCCACATTGCTTTCTCTCTCCTATATTTACCACATAACTTATACTTAGTCATTTTCCTAATAATATCCTATGTGGAGAGATTGACATGAACCACATCTCCACATTAACTATTTAATGCATCATTTCTCTCTGCATGGTTCATTCCTTCGTAAGACTTGTCTCTTCACTTTCCCACCACACTAAATTTCTCAGACTTAGTGTATTTCCCTATTTGAAAAAATGGACAATTTTCATTCTCAAGGTAATTTATGGTTCATTTATGATGTCTTGATTCACAAGGAAAAGACAATTTTCAAGAGTAAATGAGGCTTAATTGTCGCAGTTTCCAAAGGATCATTTCTTTATGAAGGATAATTATGATTAAAAGTTCCCATGAATTCTGAAGGAAAGTGTACATAGTGAAAGGTTGTATCATTGAGAACTATTAATGATCTTATTCTCTTAGAATTTAAGCTCTATAATTCATATTAATAACTTTACCAATGCGTTACTTTACCAACTATAAACATTAATGATAAATAAAAAACCATACAATCCATAGTACATAGATATTTAATGTGGAAACCCAAATGGGAGAAAACCACAAAACAATTCTTTTATAGAATCATGTAGGCACCAACCTATTGTTACGATGTTTGCAGACGCCAACCTATAGGAGACACCAATTCCCTTAGTTGAGCACCAACTCAGCACTACCTTAGACGATTACATTATGTTCATTTCATTTTCTGGCATCCTCAGACCTCATAGCCTCAGAGCTTCTCTTCACATGATTCACTCTCACTCCCTTTCACTCACTCTTCACTTTTCTACATTGACTTGGATTTGAGCATCCTTATATATCTATAGAGCATACAACCAAGTTTTTTTCCACATATCAAAAACAATATTACTCATGAGGTCATCTCTAGATTGCTTAGCTCTTCCTTAAAATTTGGACTTCATAAATCCTTCGAAATTGATCCCAATTTTTTTCTAATTCACACACTATCCACTCACTAGACAAAGCATACAAATTGGCACTCACTATCCATCGGATGTGGTCCCTTGAATCAATATTGGATATTGAATTTTTCTCTACCCATCAAAACATGCAAAAAAACCTTAATAATTAGTCATGGTTCGATCCATTTTCGATCTAATATCGACCATCGAACTGCTCATTGTCTAATATAGCATGAAAATGACCTCATTGCTCAACACCCATTGGATTTTTCTCCTAATCAATTATCATCCATAGATATATTGATAACATATCGGGACCACCAAGTCTTGGAACACACATCATATCACTCAATACTTAGCAACCATCGGATCTTCCTTCGAATTGAATGTCCATCATCGATCTCATCAATGGCTATGAAAATATACGACAGGAGCCTCATCACTTTGTAATTGTCTTATCATTCCTTCAGATTTAATATTGATCGTTGGTTTGTTTACTATCCACCAAAACATACCATGCAAGCATAACACACAACCACCGTATGATCAATCCTCTCAATTAAATCTTAGACATTGATACAATTAGCTATGGGTCTAAGGTCATCATTTCTTATAAAAATACTTATGCAACCTGCAAAATACACCCTCATGTTTCTTCGCACTTATTTTTCACCCATACTTAGAAACTTTTCAAACATTTCACTGTGGGTCTAAGGAATTTGCATTCAAACTTGTGCGGCCTCGAGAATACATCTTCACATTCCACCGCACTTGTTTTCCACCCGTACTTAGAAACTTTTCCAAGCATTTCACCGTGGGTATAAGGTATTTTCTTGATTCAGTTGTCTATATCTGTGACCCCATATGTTTGACCAATTCCTCATACTTGGATAATTTTTTATAATTCACCGTGCTCCACGAGACATCTCCATTCGACTAATCCCACATACTTATAAGAGTTATTATAATTCATCGAACTCCATGAGACATATTCATCCGACCAATTCATTCTTGATACTTATTCAATTTTGGATTGCGATCTACCACAATCCAAAATTGACTATCTATTGCAACCTTTGAATTGTGATCCACCTCATCATGTAGAGAAGGCCTGGATGGGGCACCATATGGGGTCGATCCACGGAGGATAGGAAATTGTTCTTCATCCTTTTCTACATTCTCATTCTACATTGGAGGATTCAAAACCCCTTTATTAGCTTCAAGCTATGGCTCATCGCTGAGCTCATACCTCTAACCATGCATCCCCATACCATTATTTCATTTTGAATTTCCCTTGAGGCCTATCTATCATAAAGAGGAGCATAATGACTATGAGAGTCAACATATATGGTTTCTATACTATCGGATATGTTGGCCTTCTCACTAACCAAGAATGGAAAACTTCATTTCCATAACACGAAGTTTTGGAAGGATCCCGAACCCTGTGCACTCTTGATCTCTCATGCAACTTGGGTAAGAGGAGAATTCTCACTGCTCAATATAGGGAAAAGGGAATATGCATGAAAAACAAGTGGTGAGGAGAAAAACGTTTCTAGAAAAAACTATGGAAGACATGATAATACGATCCCCCAACCTTTGTCATGAGAAAATAAATCGAATGCTTCTTCCATGGGAAGATGGAAAAAATAAATGTAGACATAAGTGGATCTTTACTCCCATTTTTATCACTAGTACCCGGAACCTTCACTCGACCCCTCACACACCTCAGATTGATCATCAACTTAATGAAAGGAGGATCACATTTAACTTTGGCATCATCCACTTGTTCACATTTGAGCTTGGGACTCTAGGTTTCGAGACCATTATTGTCTAGGTGGATTGTCATGCATGCTCTTAGATCACTCCATCCAAGGGAGTGCCCTCCTATAGAGACAATTATTTTCCTTTCATAAGAAGTGTATGATCTAGTTGTTGGTTTCCTTCACACATTAGATATTTCTCCATACAATCCACTCTAGCATTGTCCAATGTGTCAACTATTTCATTTTCTTCCCTATGAAAATGCTATGGAATGATGACCAAATTTAGCAGAAAAATAGTTTTCAACAATTCCATATTGCACATAAGACATCGACTAGGGGATATCTTGGCAGGATCATAATCGTTCTAGATTTTGATATCAGGTTCAATATTGCTTGAGAGTCTCCTTCCATAATGATATTTTGGAATCCAAACTAGGTGGCAGACTAGATCCCCTAGATGAGTTCTTAGAGCTCAACGGATTTTTTTGAATGATGTCCTTGAATTCTTTCTAAAATATGACAACTAAGACGATGCTCATGCTAAAACACTACACCAAAACTCGTTGATCCAGGATTACCCTTGAAGGCTGCATCAAAGTTGAGATTGAGGAAACCTAGAGGAGGTCAGTGACATGAGTTGGGGTTGTTTGAGGAGATCATGATAATAGGTGTCTGCAAAGGGAGGAAATTTGTTCCCATCTCCCATTTGAGAAGAATAAGACTTTCATTTGGATCACAGTTAAGGTCCTTTGTCGTCCATTTTTTAAAGCGAACAGTTTCCTAAACATTGTCACAAATTTTAGACCAGATTTTATTCCAAGATAGTTGTTCTGAGAGGAAAAGTATACGATTCCTTTCCTTCCAAATTTTCCAGATTAGAAACCTTGGTAGTAATTTCCAAATCCTATTTAAGATGGGATTTAAAAAAAATGAATGTCTTCAGTTTTTTATTGTGGAAATTATGTTATCTCGGTTGTGATCAGAGGTCCTCATTATTTGAGCTACTTGATCCCATAGGATAGAGCTGAATTGACATTGATTGAGAATATGCTCCATGTTTTCCTCATGATGTTGGAAGAGTGGACATATTGAGGTACCAATGAACCCCCTCTTTCACAAATTCTCCAAAGTGAGGATGTGCATTTATGTGCAACAAGCCCAAGAAATTTACTTACCTTTGGTCATAGATTGAGTTTTTAGATGTTTCTCTAGATGTTGAATTTGGGGAAGAAATGAAAGTTTGCTTTGAGACCATAGGATTCCTTTATAGGAAATATTCCTTTTGAAGAGTATCCCCATCTAATAATATTATGCCCGTGATTAATTTGAATTCTCATCAAAGTTGCTTCATCTTGCCATGGACCTAGATCCACTTCTTCTAGGATTCTAAGCTCATCGCTATTGATTTTCCATTCCTTCCATAAGGTAGAGGAAGAGGAGTTTTTCCAGTAATCAACCACCTAGATAGATCTGGTTTTCTCCATCTTGGCTTGAAGGTTCATTAGTGTGTCCATGTTCTGTAGAGGTTGTATCTGTTTCCATGAGTGTTTCTAGAAAAGGGCAACCTGGTCATCCCTGATCTCCCGAAAGGCATGTTCTTGAACCAATGTGTTGTTCAACCAAACAACACTCAATATTAAGGATCCATTGTGTTTCTCATTCCATATGAAAATCCCTACTTCATCTACTGTAGGGGTTGATTTTTGGTGCCACAACCTGGCCCACCGGTCTCTTGTTTGTTTTTTCATCTCCACAATATTTTGACTCCCATGACCTGATTCAACATGCAAGGGTCACACAGACCCAATCCTTCCATCTATTTTGTCTTGAAAGGTTTTGCCAACTTACTAACACCCATTTTCCCCCCTGCTTTGTGCCTTTCCACATAGATTTTATTTGTAGGGTTCAGATAAGTTTGAGCACCGATGCAGGGGCAACTAAGGCCGGAAAAATATAAATGGGGATGTCTTGAAGGACATACTTAAGGAGAATTATTATACCTATCAGGTTGAGGGAGCATAAATTCCGAGAGATGAGACACTTATCCAGAGAAGAGAGAATCCCTTCCCAGGAGATGTTGCAAAGAGAATTATCAATCAGGGGGATGCCAAGATATTTGGATGGAAGGGATCTCCTGGTAAAACCTAGGATGCAGGTCATGTGTGATTGGATTGCAAGAGGGGTATTAAAGAAAAATATATTGTATTTTTTAGTGTTAATAGAGGTTCTTGAGGCTTCATTGAAGTCATTTAGAATGATGAGTATTTTATTAACTTTTATGGAAGTAGGGGTTTCCATCATGATGGTGTCATAAAAAAATTGGTTGTGAGAGATGGGGGTTTGGAGACCATGTATAGGGAGGCCTTTGAGAGAGTCATCGGTTATAGCCACCTTGATGTATCATTTGAGACCTTCTTCAATGATGACAAAAAGGAAGGGGGAGAGAGGGTCCCCTTGATGAATTCTTGTTGAGGGGGAAAAGGTTTTGGAGGGAACCCCATTGACAAGGATGGAGAGGAAATATGAGGAATTTAGGTTGAGAATCCAATTGACCCAATATTTTTTGAAGCCAAAGGAAAGGAGAAGCAAGCACATATATTGCCAACTTATCTTGTCAAAGGCTTTAGAAATATCCAACATAATAAGCATTCCAGAGGTGCAAGAATATTTTAGGGAGTGGATAACCTTGTGAGCGAGGATAACACTATCCAATATCTCAGGATCTTCTACATAGCCTAATTTTTCATGATAAATGATGAATGAAAGGAGCGGTTTTAATCGGAGAGAGATTACCTTGGTAATGAGCTTGTAGATGACATTGCAAAGAATTATGGGGAGGAACTACTTTGAGTGCATGACACGCTCCTCCTTGGGAATGAGAGTGAGGAAAGTGGCATTAAGGGGTGGAAAAACATCTAGAGAGCTTCGAGAATCCTCAGTCATCTGCAATACTTCATCTCGGACTAGGTGTTATCAGTGATGGAAAAATCAGTGGTGAAGTCATATAGTCCTAGAGATTTCCATTAGGCATGTCCTTGATGGCCTAATCCACCTCCTCTAAAGTTATCGACCTTAAAAGGGAAACATTCTACTATGCAAAGATTAGGGAGGGGATTTGTTGAGTAAATTTTTTGATGGCCTTCGGTCTGTTAGCGCAGGCTCCTAAGATAAGGTTATGGTAGTAGTTGACCAATTCTTGCTTGACGCTTGTGTGATCCATGATGGGATTCCCATGATCATGGTCCAAACTAATTATTTCCATGTATTAGCTTGGAAAATGTTCTGAAAAAACATTTTTTTTCCGTTTATTTAGACACATTTTCAAATTATTTAACTTATGTTTGAAGTGATACATTAAATTTACATGGGGAATAGTTGTATCCTCCCACCATTGTTGAACAGTCTCCTAGAAATTGGGATGAGTTAGCCATAATTTTTCAAATATGAATGGATCATGTTGCAGGGATCCTGTAGTGTCTAGCCATAAATAGATGAGTCAGTGATGAGATCCATACACAAGGAGAATATTTGATTCCATTTGGATTCCATCTAGCATAAGTGGCTCTAAAACTAATAACTGATCAAGATGAAAATCCACTTGTTGAGAGCCCAATCTCCAATTGGTCCATGTAAAGTTCCCATTGATGCTTTCCAGATCTATTAGGTGATGGTTGTTGATCATATTTTGGAACCCTTCACTGTCATTGAACAGACATCGAAGCTCACCTCGCTTCTCTTCTAGGGAGAGGATGATATTGAAATCCTCACCAAAGATCCATCGTTTATGAAGAGTGAGGTCACCAAGACCATCCAGATTCTCTAGGAAAATATATTTTTCCATTGGTGCAGGTGGTGCATACACACTAGTAATGAAACCCTCTTTTTTTAATATAATAACCCTGTAAGTTGTTGATATAGTCCATTTAGTTGTGAAGATTTTTTCTAGTTTTACTGTAGTCGTATTCCATAAAATGGCCAGTCCTCCTTCTGCTCCTCATAATTCAGTATGAACATGTTGTCCATATCTCCAACATTGGGTTAGAATTGCATCTACTTCACCACCTACACATTTCATTTCTTGAAGAAATGTTGAAACCCATTTGGGTAAATATCGCATGTGTGCACAAACAAAGTTGTGCATGCACATTCTAGTTTTGTGTGTTCCCAAGAAGATGTGCGAGGAGTGAGAAGAAGTGTGCACCATAATGAGTTTTTCTATTGTGTTCCATTTTAGGTTCTTCCAAATGCACATCGGTCTGTGTTTTATGATGCACACTAGAAATAAAAAAGACATCGTCTACATGCCATTATCAAGAAAGAAATCTTCAACAGATCTCCACAAATGATTACTCTTGGCAACATGAGGAAATGTGGAGAAAAGAGGAGATGATTTGGCCAGGTGGTTAATATTTACTTGATTCTATAAAGGCTATGTGGAGTGCAAGCAGGTGAGAGAAGCATGTGAGACCAATAATCCATAAAGAGAGTGGAGAAAAAACAAAAGAGATAGAGAACCTAAGAAGCGAAGGATATAAAAGGAAGAAACGACTTCAGAAATAAAGTTACTCACTCAGTTGATTCACTAAGTTGCTTTTATTTGTTCATTGTTTTAGTCCATCTATAGAATTGTATTGTCTCTAATTGTAGTTTAAGTCCCTCGTATGTGAAATGTCTAAAAGGATGCACATGGCCGGATGTATTGTAAATTTGGGGAAGTATATAAAGGGATGTGAGACTTTGTTGTTGTCTAATATGATTTTCTCAATGTATGCCTTTGCATGATGGAATGAGGTTGATTATAAAGCTACAGTGATTATGATATATCATGTGTTACTTATGTGTCCATTGGATACGTGTGTGTATTTTTTTTTATATATTGATAATAGTAAATACTAAGCTATGGAATGTATGAATGTCAACCCATATGGACCTTTGTGTGTTTATTCATCCATCCCCAACACAAGACCATATGGTATCTATGATCCTCATAGTATCTCGAGTGAGACCTTATTGAGCCTTAGCTAAAGATTGATATGTCGATGCTTTGGAGTTTTTGTTGGTCACCTCTGGAAAAAACCCTAGATTAACCCCCCAATGTTAAGAAGGATGTGTGCAAGCATGAAATAGCCAAACAATGGTTCTATTGTTGAGACTTGAAAATATTGTATTGAGTGATGAACGTAGAGAATGATGTGTTATCCATCTCATGAGGAAATTCAATATTGGTTGACTATGAAGGGACATGAGTTTTCTTAGCCAAAAACACAAGGTCTAAGAGTTTATGTCAAGCGATGGAAAGATAAGTATATTTACACTGATATGCATGATACCTTGTATGTTGAATTCCCTTGTTTGTTGTATGAATGGTTGAAAAGGAAAATTTCTACCAACATTGCTTTATGGCCATTAGAAGTAGTGGATTAGGATCAAGTCACAATTGATACACTGAAGGAATTGGACAACAAGTGGACTCGAGTTATTGGTTTCTGGTTTTCTCGAGTAAAGGAGGGGTATATCATCGAATTTTGTTTTCCAATAGATTTATTCTTTCAATGAGACTGAAAGAAAATTCATGGAAGGTGCTAGGAAAATGAAGCTCAAATAAATCCCACTATGGATAAAGATGTTGTTCATAGGAAAAGGGTTGATTCACATGGATCACAATAGGATGGTTGAGTAGTCTCCCCTAGCGCTAGGGGGGTTGAAAATATGGGGGGAAATGAGGTAGGATATGGATCCATTGAGGAGGATGCATAAGTTCTTGATATGAGGTGAGTAATGGAATGGACCCAAAGAAGTAGAGGAGAAAAAGAATGGAAATATACGCAAGAAGAGTTGATTTGAGAAGGAAATAAAAAAAAAAAGAGGTGGAAGGAAGATATCAAGGGGCATGCGATGAGGGGTCGGGCCCAAGATGGATAGAAAAGAGACCACACTAGAATGAAGTTAGGAAAAGTGTGTCATGTCAGAGAGGATAACAAATGAGGATAGGCTTGCTAAGAGCTGCGACATTGAGAGTAGGGTGTCCAATGGGGATACTGGTAGTGGTAGTAGTAGGAGCAATAATAGTCGTAGGGGCCCAAGAGATGAAGTCTGAACCCCTTGTCTATTTCTAAGTCACAAAACCTAGGAGGAAGATGAGGTGTAGAGTAGAGGTGCAGGAGAAGGTGAGGAAGATGGAGGAACCACTAGTGGTGGGGGGGGGAAATTGGTGATAATGGATGGTATTGCATGACTGTAGGTAGGAAACTATCAGGATCACCTCATAAGAAATTTCAGAAGAAGATGGAATTAACCCCCCTTTGAACCACCCCCCTTGTGCATTTGTAATCAATAAGAGAGAAAAATATATAGTGAGGTGATTTGAATAGGAGAAAGAGTAGAAGGAGATATAAGAGAAGAGACGAGTGAAGAAGAAGGAGAATTCCATGCCACTTCACCAAGAAGAGTATCAATATTGAGAACCCCTGCACCCACCAGTCATATTGGAGGAGTTAGTCTAATATTGAAGATGGATAATCATGATAGTACCCTTATATTACCTATTTTCCATGAAATGGGTAAGGATGATGCAGAACAAAACGTGTTCATGTTTGAAGGAATATGGTATGTGAAAAGGATCATATACAAAGAAGTGAAGATCACACAGCAGAAAACCATGTTCAAGGACGAATCATTGACATGGTACATGAAGGAAAGGTCCTTGATAGATATTAAGAGAGATTTTCTTAAGGAATTTCAAAATCCCAAGTCAGAATCTTAGTATATCATGAAAATCAAGGAGATTAAGAAGAAACAAGGAGAAACTCTGTGGGATTATGACCAATGGTTAAGTACTTTGTTGTATAGAATGGAGTTCCAAATATAGGACTTGTAGTATAAAGAATGGTTTATTGCGGGGTTACTCCCCCATATCCGAGTCCCACTCACCCATTAAAAGGTGAAGACTTGAGCATAAGTAGTGGAGATTGTCATGCGCTTAGAGGATACACCAAGAAGGGTATATACATCAATAGGATTAGCGTAGGTGCAATTGTAACTAGCCAATCTGACAATGCAATTGTAGGACATGGCTAAAGAGAAATTCATGCATGAGAACATATTGTGTACCATGTTTTAGTATGAAGGAAATCCTAGGGTTGAGTTCCATGTAATTGGAAATTATGTGGTGATGGGAGTGGGAGCGTCGAGTCCATTTACAACCAGACCTTATGCAGAGTGGGGTGATATCTGTAGACATCGGGGCCATGTATCACCCAACTTCCCAACATTGGAGAAGTATTATAAGATGCGTCATACTCTGCTATGTGTTTTATTTTAATTTGTTGTACATGATGTAAACAACTATCGATCACTCTAGTTGATGCAAGAAAACACCTGCAATGGATTTCGAGTACAAGAAGAGAACAATGGTGTTGATCATGGTGATGCTTAGAGAGGCGGATATAAAGGAGGTCCCAGAGGTTGCTATGGATAAATTCACAACCAAGGATATGGAGAAAAGGGAGGTAGGCCACCCACTTGTTTCAATTGTGGAGAGATTGGTCATTTCCCAAGGCTTTGTACCAAAACACACACTCTATGTGCGTAATTATACAACCCCTAGCATGTCACCAAGGAATTCCCTAACTTACTGAATAAGTGGGAAGAGAAAAAGGCACATTTAAAGATGGTGCATGTGAAGCCATGCGGAAATAAGAAAAAGGAGGCGAAGGTTGATGTATGAGAAGTAACTCGAGGAGGAGCAAAGATAGGAATGGAACTCAAGCATGGTGAAAAATTTGGTCTAAGTTCTCAGGGAAAGATTAGAAAGGAAGCGTAGCCCTCCCTCTAAGTTCAATGCTACCCAACAAAATAAATTTATGCACAACATGTAGAGAGCCATGGAAAAATAAAGAGTGTGCAAAGAGTTGCAATGTGTGACACAAAGGTCACTTGATGAGGCATGGATCTATGAAGAAGTGCAATGAGAGACACATAGGTCTCTTGAGTAGGATCATATCTACGAAGAATTACAATGAGCGACAAAGACGTCACTAAAATAGGATCTTGCTCGCCAAGAGATACAATGAGTGACATATAGGTCATTGGAGAAACCTCATGTGCATGAAGAAATCCAATGCACGATGCAAAGGTCCTTAGAGGAAGCATTCATACAAGAAGAGATGAAACGTGTCGAGAAAAGAGCTATCAAGGAATATCGCCTGAAGGAGTTGAAGCACGTTGCACGCGTAGAATCATTGTGCAACTCAGGTCATGAGATAAACATTGATCTTATGTTCTTGTTTGATATTTCTAAATGATATTGATTTTGCAAGGAAGTTGATGCATATGTTAGCCACTTGTATGAGGAAGGAACTGGAAGATAGAGCGATATCATCTCTCCTACCGGAAAGAGATGTGTGTCAAGTGATAAAGTAGAAATGTATTAGTAAATAGGTGAAAATGATAGTTGAGATTGGTGGTTATGACATGGATGGAGTCATGTTGGATCTGGGTGTCAACGTGAACATCCTTCTGAAGAAGTTTTGGCTAGGATTTAATGGCTAAACTGAGTTTGTTATGGTTTCCCTTCCAACTTCATTTAAATAATTGGTATAGGATCTTTCCTATAGGTTGAATGGAGAATGTAGAGGTGGATATAGTAGGTGTGAAAATGAAGGTTGACTTTGAAGTCATAGAAATTATGGATGACTATGATCCCTATCCTGGACTAATTATCATTGATTTGGCCTTTGATAACAATGTGGTGTTGAATTTGAAGAAGAGGCAAATTTCATTTGATATGGACACCCTGGATGTGATCGCACCTCTATATCCCCATGAATGGGATATATATAATGAGATGGTAGATGATTATGCATGAATCTATATTATTGAGAACATTTATAATATCACTGGGAGTAAGGAATATTACATCAATCCCACTGCAATTGGTGAGTTGAGTTGGTGAAGAGTGAAGTCCTATGATAATGAGTCTAAATATACCATGGAGAGGTGGAAAATCAAGTTGTATGAGGTCTCTACCCACATATGTGCAAGGATAACAAAATAAGTGCACTGGATCAAATCTGAGCTATGTGATGCCCCATGATTTGATCGAATATACCTAGTAGAGGAATTCCTAGTGGAGATGGAAAAGGTCATCCCAACATGATATAGGATTTAGGACATGGATGATATGGTTTGGGGGACACTGTTTCAATGATGGGAGACACATCAAGTGAATATTTATGACTGGGTGCATGTGGTCGAGTTGATAAAATTCAGGTTCCAACCCATCTCATACTTTGAATTGGCCAACCGGTACAAGGGTATTGAATATCCCCAGGAACACATTTATTTTGGCAAAAGAATTTGGACTTCCAATAATATTCCTCAAACCCAATGGGTCCATTGGCTCATTCATACTATGGATATGGTTCCTAGGAGATGGTATATTTAGGAGGAACACGGAAGGAAAATGGTAGATTGGACACATGTAAGTTTACAATTTTTCTTAACATTTTGCTTCACAACAAAAGAGCCAAATCAAAGAGAGTGGTGGGTATGTGTTATATTCCTTTCATGGCTAACACTAGTGGCATTGGGTGCGCAAGGGGGTTTGAGGGGGGCGATATCAACCCTTCACATGGGTTCAGGGGTAGCGCCCCTGAAGAATTTTTTTTCCTCGGGAAACATGTCTCCTTTTTTGGCTCATTTTTTGTGTCGCCTCGATTTTCATGTCCATTGTTGGGTAGTTTTTCGGTAGATGGTTCTTTTATGATGGTTTTCTATTTTTTATTAAGGAATTAGGGTTGTTGACTAAACTAGTTCATTGGGTTAGGGTTTTGGATTCCGCTGGCTCCTATATGTATATTATATTGTAAACAATGTATGAAGTGAATGAATATAGAATATGTTGGTTTTCCTGGTTTGGGTTTCCAAGGGAAAAAATCTCTGTGTAATGTGTGTATTTTCCATTGTATATTTTCTGTTCTTTTATTGAAAATATGGTTGTAGTAAATAATTGTACAAGGTTAAAATCTACATTTGGCATCAGAGAAATTATTGGCTTCATGGGTATGCATTTGTGGTCAAGCATTTGGCTCGGGATTGTGATAAGCCTTGTTACAGTGGGAGATCTATGGTATTGATTCTGAAGAGAAATGGCTAGCAGTTCTTGAAGGGAGATCAATAATTTTAATGGGAAATGTTTTGAGTTGTGGAAGATCAAGATGCAACATATGTTGGTGGATAGAGATCATTGGATCACGGTGGATCTAGGTAATGCACCTACAGGAACTTCAACAAATGACCAAGAAAAGTTGGATCAGAAGATGAAGAGAAAAATTTGAATGTGTCTCTAAGATTTAGTATTATTGAATGTGTCAGAGGAATCTACAACTAAGGATTTATGGTATAAGTTGGGGAAGTTGTATTAGTCTAAGTCCCTAGTAAATAAAGAATCCTGAGAAAGAAGTTGTGTAACCCTAGGATGAGAGATGGAGACTCGATGGAAAAGCATTTGAACACCTTCAATACAGTGGTAAGTCAGTTAGTATCTGTTGAGATTAAAATTTCAGATGAAGATAAGTGTATCAGTTTACTGGGATCTTTACCAGACTCGTGGGATAGTCTAGTTGTGGCCATAGGTAGTAATACAACTGCCTTGAATTTTGATGAAGTGGTCTCATCCTTGTTGTCAGAGGAGATGAGATAGAAGAACATGGAATTACAAAGCACATATGCATTATTTGCAAGAGGACGCTCCCAGGAACGAAATGGATATAAGTCCTCTAGTGGGAGATTTAACTATAAGGGTAGATCTAAATATCCTGGAAATTTTGTAAATATATGTTGGATATGTGCAAAAGAAGGGCACTACAAGAAGCAATGTAGATCCAAAATTGAGAAAAAGAAGGGATATGAAGAAGATCCTTCTATAGAAGAAAAGACCTCCAAAGAAGAATGAGGGGATGTGTACTTGGATTCTTCAATAACACATGCAGATCATGAGGCATGGTTGGTTGACTCAGGTGCATCCTTTCAAATGACTCCCCACAGGGAGTGTTTCTGTGAATATGAAAGGTATGATGGAGGTAATGTTTTCCTAGGAGATGAATCGACAACCAAATTCATAGGACGAGAAAAATTCAAGTTGAGGCTCATAGATGGAAGGATTAGAACACTACCTAGTGTTATGCACATCCCAGGATTGGCCAGAAATTTGATCTAGGTAAGAAAAATGGACGATGCAAGGGAAAAACAAATATTTGAAAAGGAAACCTACAGGATGGTTCGAGGAGAAATGGGTTTGTTGAAGGGAGTTTGGTTTGGAACTATGTATAAGTTGCAAGGAAGCATTATTAGTGATGGGTTTAACAGTTTCATTTTTGCTGATATTGGATTTGAATAAGAAAGAAATCCTACGGTATCTGGAGAAAAGGTTATGACGTGGCATCAAAGACTGGGGCATATCAGAGAGAAGGTTCTTCGACTACTATATGATAAAGGTATGGTTGAAGGTATGTCTAACTGCTCTCTGGATTTTTATTGTTGTGAACATTGTGTATATTGGAAGTAGAATTGGGTAAGATTCCCCTCTGATGCAACAAGGGAAAAAGGAATTTTACAACTAGTTCACAGTGATGTGTTTGGTTTTGTGTCGGTTCCATCATTGGGAAAATCTATGTACTATGTCTCATTTA
Source organism: Picea engelmannii (assembly GCA_009831015.1). Taxonomy (NCBI): domain Eukaryota; kingdom Viridiplantae; phylum Streptophyta; class Pinopsida; order Pinales; family Pinaceae; genus Picea; species Picea engelmannii. Next base: position 244,146 of record ML801784.1, read on the forward strand.
TAGATGACTTCTCGAGGAATACTTGGATATATTTTCTCAGGAAGAAATCTGAAGTCTTTGACGGGTTTAAAGAGTTTAAGACTCTTGTTGAGAATCAAACAATGAAAAGAATTAAGGTGTTGAGGAAAGATAATGGTGGAGAGTTATGTGGGAATGAATTTGAAGAATTCTATAAGAAGTGTGGTGTAGCAAGGAACAAGACTACTCCATATACACCTCAGTAGAATTGAGTTGCAGAAAGGATGAACATGATGCTAATGGGAAAAAAAAGGTGCATGCTCAGTGGTGTCGTGTTAGGGAAAGAATTATGAGTAGAGGTAGTGGGTACTACATTTCACCTGGTCAATAGATCACCCTCTTCAGCACTGGATGACAAGAACCCATGAGAGATATGGACTGGTAATAATCCTTCTCTTACACATATCAAGGTATTTGGCTGTGAGGCCTATGTTTATGTTCCAAAGGAAAAAATGAGTAAGCTAGACAAGAAGGATGAAAAGTGTATATTTATTGGGTATAAAGATGGTATTAAAGGTTATAATATGTGGAACCCAGAAACTAAAAAGGTTGTGTATATCCAATATGTGGTATTTAGAGAAATAAAATATGTTTTCAAACAAGATGTCCTACCAAGGAAGAACTAGAGAAAATAGAGTTTGATTTAAAGGATGGTGAATTAGACCCTATAGAAGAACATGAATCAGAAGAAGAAGATCATCATACTCCAATATTGAGGTGATCGGTTTGGGAAAGAAGGAAACTAGAAAGGTATACTCCACCTAATTTCCGTTCAAATTGTGCTTTGTCTATTAGTGATGATGATCATAGAATTGTCAGGGAGGCAGTGGTTTCAGAGGATGAAAAATTATGGAAAAAGGCCATGGATGAAGAAATGGAAGCATTGGATAAGAATGAGGCTTCAGATCTAGTAGAGTTTATGAATGGAAGAAATCCCATTGGCAACAAATGGGTATTTAAAAATAAGTGGAATGCAGAAGGAAAAGTGGAGAAATACAAAGCTCGGTTAGTAGAAAAGGGTTATTCTTGGGTTGAGGGAATTGATTTTGGTGATATTTTTTCTCATGTTGCCAAGTTAACTTCTATTATATTCATGTTATTTGTTTCTGTTGCATTTGATTTTGAGGTAGAATATATGGATGTGAAGATAACATTCCTAAATGAGGATATGGAAGAAGAAATATATATGAAGCAACCAGAAGGATTTTTTGTGAAGGGAAAGAATGAGCTGGTATGAAAGCTGAAAAATTCCCTGTATGGTTTAAAACAATCACCAAGGATGTGGTGTCAAAAGTTAGATACTTATATGCTAGGACTTGGCTTCACAAGAAGAAAAGAGGATCACTGTGTGTATTTAAAATTAATTGGTGATCATTTGATTTATTTGGTCTTGTATGTGGATGACATGTTGTTGATAGGAAACAACAAGGAGATTATCCAGGATATGATAACTCAGTTGTCCTCTATTACATTAAGGATCTTGGTGTTGCAAATTTCATTTTTGGCATGGAAATTAAAAGATATTGAGAAAAGAGGAAACTCTGGTTAAATCAGAGAAAATATGTCGAGACAATATTGCAGAGGTTTAATATGCAGGAATGTAAACAGGTCAACGTCCCTATTCATGTTGGTGTAAAGTTATATGTGGATCGGTGTCCCAAGACACAAAAAGAGGAGGAGGAAATGGTTCGTGTTCCATATGTGTGTGTATTTGGTAGTTTGATGTATGAAATGGTTTGTACTAGACCATAAATTTCACGTGAAGTGGGATTTTTGAGTAGGTATATGTCAAAACCAGGGAAGGAGCATTGGACAACAATAAAAAGGGTTTTTCAGGTATTTTTGTGGCATTGCTAGCTATGGATTGTGCTACGAAGGAAGAATAGGATTGGGAAAAGTATTGGACATACATGGCTTTGTGGATTTAGATTGGGCTGGAAATATGGATCCTAGGAGATCTACAAGAGGGTATGTGTTTAACATGTTTGGAAGAGCAATGCGTTGGATGAGAAAAAGACAATCTATAGTGGCACTTTCAACTACATAAGATGAATACATGGCATCTATTCATGCAAGTAAGGAATACGTATGGTCATAAATATTGTGTTCATGTATTGGGTTGGTACGACAAGCTGTAAGGATAGATTGTGATAGTCAGAGTGTAATTTTTCTGGTGAAGAACCCGACTTATCATTCAGAGACAAAACATATTGACGTTGAATATTGCTTTGTGAGAGACATGGTTGACGAAAATAAAGTGATGATGATGAAGGTGGACACTTTGAAGAATGTTGCAGTTTCATTAACAAAATCTGTGACCACTAAGAATTTTTCTTGGTGTAGAGGATCTATCGGCATTGTTACCTTGGATTGTTGACTATGTAACCCGGTAACCCCCTATTTTCAAAGAAAACAACAAGTGGGAGAATGTTGGGTATGTGTTATATTATTTGCATGACTAGCACCAGTGTTATTTTGTTTCCTTGGGAAACATGTCTCTTTTTTTTTCTCATTTTTCGTGTCGCCTCGATTTTCATGTCCATTGTTGGGCAGTTTTTCGGCACATGTTTTTTTGAAGATGGTTTTCTATTTCCGGTTAAGTAATTAGGGTTGTTGACTAATCCATATCATCGGGTTAGGTTTTTGGATGCCTCTAGATCCTATATGTATATTGTATTGTAAACAATGTATGAAGTGAATGAATATAAAATATGCTAGTTTCCCATTTTGGGTTTCCAGGGGAAAAAATATTCATGTAATGTGTGTATTTTCCATTGTATCTTTTTTGTTCTTTTACTGAAAATATGTTTGCAGTAAATAATTGTACAAGGTTAAAATCTACAGAGAGGTCCTCCTCTAGAATAAGGACTTTATATTTCACCATCAACCAAAGGAATCCACACCCATGGTAGTATTCTCATATCACTGGCTAGTAGAAATAATGAAACATGTTTTCCATTGTCAAAAGGTCGACATTGATAATATTGATGATGGTGACCCATGGGGAACATAGATCAAATAATACGAAGGTAAGCGCACGATGAAAGAAAACAAGATGAAGATGGTTGTGTCATACTATCGTCATCCTATTAAGACCAACATAACATTGGCACTGAGGAAGCACACAAAATCGCCATCATTGGATATTATTGGGATAATTAAGAGATTGTCACTCAAGTTGTCAACCTACTCAAGTAATATGAGGACTTGTTTTCCATGTATTTTCATAAATGAAGGGAATTGTAGGCTCATTGGGGGTTATGAAAATTTAACTTAATCTAGATGCCAAACCATTCAAGAGGAGGCCTTATCTATTAAATCCTAAATATAAGGAAAATTCCACAAAGAATTGGATCAAATGTTGGAGGCCAGAATCATTGTTCCTGTGGAGGAGTCCGATTGGATTAGTCCTATGGTTTTGCAACCTAATAAAATGAGTGATATTTGAATCTATGTAGATATGAGAAGTATTAATGTATATTGCATCCATGAACCTTTCCCTACCCCTTTCACCGATGAGATGTTGGAAAATGTTGGTGGATGAGAAGCCTACTCTTTTATAGAAGGATTTTCATGATATCATCAGGTTTGGATCGCATAGAAGAATCAAGCCAAAACTAAGTTTGCAAAAAAATGGGGCTATTTTTCTTATACAATGATGTTATTTGGATTAAAGAATGCCCCTGCCATTTTTTCGCTAATTGTGGTCACATCCTTCCAAGAATTCATCTATAAGTTTATTGGGAAGACTAGACAATGTTTAGTTTATTGAAAGAACACATGAAAGCCCTTTGGTTGATGCTAGATCGATACCAACAACTCTATATTTCATTAAATTTTAAGAAGTGCATATTTTGTATGCCATTTAGAACTTGGCTGGGGCATGTAGTCCACAAATATGGATCGTTGGTCAACCAGGATAAAATTGTTGACATATTGGGTATGGCAGCCCCCACCTCAATTTGAGAGTTGCATGCCACATTGGATCATACAAAATACTACCAATGGTTTATTCATAATTATGCCAAAATTGTTTCCCCATTGGAGAATTTGTTTCACAAGGATACTAAGTACATTTGTACATAGGACTATCAGGAAGCCTTGGATACTCTCAAAAGAGAAACTCGTCACTGCGTCGAATCTGGTTTTTTGCAACTAGTCTAAGTTCTTTCATGTTCATGTAAATTCCTCGTCCATCATGCTGGGAGCAGTTCTTGCATAAATAGGCAAAGGGAATATCAACAACCTAGTATATGTTTCCATTCGCAAGATGTCTGATGCTGAAAAAATTATACAACAACCGAGTGTTAGGGCATCGCCTTGGTATATTCCTTGCATAAGTTTATTCATTACTTCGGGGACCCCTTTAAAAATTTTCACTAACCAATTTGTGCTCGGGTACTTGGTCAACAAGCCGATGTTGGGGGGAGACTATGTCGTTGGTTTCTTCTCCTTCAAGAATTTTAGTTTGAAGTTGTTGTCAAGCTGAGAAAGTACAATGTTGGACCATATCATCTGTCGCAGATTGAGAATGGTGAAGCTAGTCATAGCTTAGATGATGAACTCCCATATGAAAAAATGTTCCATGTTGAAGAAGTTCCTGATAAATCAACCAAAATTGTTGAATTTTTCATGTCAGGATAGGCCCCAACGTAGTGCCATCAAATGGTGACTTGTAGCCCAGATTTAAAATTGATTGTCGAACAATTGTATAAGTTGGGAGCATATGACATCTTGCGCAGGTGTGCATTAGAGCATGAACTGGATTCCATTTGTATGAAGCACATAAGGGTATCGTAGGAGGATAAAATGCAAGTAAATCCACTACACAAAATGTTCTACGCATAGGGCTACAATGGCTCTCACTCTTCATAGATGCCAAGGAATATTATAAACACTACGATGTGTGTCAATGGATTGGAAAGCCTTGCCAAAGGGATGAGATTCATTTTTTTTCCATTTATAGTGCTAAAATTGTTTGACAAATGGGAAATAGATTTTGTGGAGCCCATTAATCCTCTTGCGCACCGAACATGTGGGATCTACATCATTACAACCATTAAATATCTGATGAGATGAGCCAAATCCATGCTAGTTAAAGATTTCATAACATAAATAATGACATGATTAATTTTTGAGAATGTCCTTAATATATTCAGTTGTCGAAAAGTGCTAATGAGTGACAATCACTTGCATTTTCAGAACGATACCATTCAAAAACTCACTCAGGAGTTCATGATCCATCACCAGAAGAGCACGCCCTATTATCCTCAAGTGAATGGTACAATTGAAGCTTTAAATAAAATTTTAGAACATGCTTTAACCACGGTTTGTAATGTGTATCCTGATGACTGGGATCAATAGATCCCCACAGTATTATGGGAATATTGAATGACATGCAAAAGGACGATGAAGTGCACACCAATCATGTTGATCTATGGTAAATAAGCAGTCATGGTGTTGGAATTTGTTGTTCCTATCCTCTATGTTTCCCTAGAAACCCAAATGATAGATGAATAGTCTCTTCAACAGAGGTTAGATGAACTCATGGAGCTAGAGGAGGACCATATGATGGCAGGATTTAGCTATTTTGTTGAAAAGAAGAGACAAAAGGAATGACATGATCACAACATTTGCCAGAAAATACTCCAGCCTGGATATTTAGTTTTGTTATATGACAAAAAATACTTACAACACCCTGGAAAGCTATGTAATCATAGGTTTGGTCCTTTCTGTCTGGTCTACATCAGTGAAGCTGGTGCCGCCAAGTTAGCTACATTACAGGGACAAGTGCTCAAGGTAATTATTAATGGTAGTAGGTTGAAGGTGTACTACAACCCGTAGGGGTCAATCGTCACTTAGCTCCCTATCTCGGCCCTGAAGTTCTATAGAGTAGGGTTAACATATGATGTACAATAGGTAGGAGAGTACATAGTTGACATAATTTTCAACTCGGGTGGCACATTGTACTCCAATCACACAGGAGAATTAGATGGAATGATAGTTTTTCATATTTCCTATATTTTCAATTCATTTTGAAGTTATGGACTAAGTACAAGGTACTGGCTTGGGCAGGGGATTCACATGGGACTAAGTTGAACTACCTATTTCCACATTACACTGAAGGGTGAAGAAATCCAATTTAAAAAGAAAACCCATATCCTTGGCATGTAAGTAGAGATGATGCCACATTCCAAAAGGAACATAACCAATACGACATATCTAAATCGTTATCCCCTCACCTGTTAGGTTTCACCAACACTCTATTATTATTCTCTGTTCAATCACATTGGTCAGTTTTCTGTCTAATTACAGTTTCCAACTACGAATGTTTTTCACTCTATATATATCCACTCCCACACATGTATTCGTTGGATAATTTCTCCATGTCCCATTCCCCATTTCTCCCGCCTGTCACACATGCTCTTAGCTTTCCCCAACCATTGTTATCTTTCCACTTTCCACTAATTCAGGTCTGTGTTGGGCTCCAGTTTTGTCATATTTTTCGCCATACAAATACACCCATCATTACACCTTATCGCCTCATTTCATCAATAATATATCCCTAACTACACCATAAACCTCCATTATCTCATGTTATTCATCCTATGTGGTTAATACATAATTTTCCATATTTTTAGTGATTAAAAGGATGATTATACAATAGTTTTGTTGATGATGGTTTAATTCTATGTTTCTATGTCCAAGAAACATGTCCCTGTTCTGGTACCTACATTGTCCTTGTTCCGGTACCTACACTTTCCCTATTTCGGTACATGTATAGTTCCTATACCTGCATTGTCCCTATTCCGATACTTGTATTATTCATGTCTCGGTACCATCACAACCATCCGGTACATACGCTCATCTAGTACTCACACTCCAAATCATCCGGTACTAGAAGGTTCTACAGTCATCCGGTACCTGCGCTCATCCAGTACTTGCGCTCATCCGGTACCAGTGTTTATTTGTCACATGTGCTCATCCGATACCAACATTCTACAGGCATTTGATACCAGATATAGTTCGAAAATTTGGAATGTTTCTAGAGGAAAATCAGGGACATGGATTTTGTCCAAAATGATGTCGTCATGCAAATACGTGAGACATAATACACCCATATCGCACATGTGGACCTCCAGCTCAGGGGGAATGATTCTGCAAAAAAATGTAAAAATCTCAAACTACCAACTTGCGCCTCGATTTCCATGCAAATGGTATCATATATAGAAATTCTACGATATGGGTTTTTTCTATAATATGGAAAATTGAGTTATATACCGATAATTTTGCAAAATTCAAAACGGTTTAAGAGTTATTGGTGGGTCTTCAACTCGAATCTGCCCAAATTGATTAAAGACCCAGATTTTTGTGATTTCATTACAAAAATTGTAAAATTGGTTTTAACCAAAATATGAGTTGGGGAATTCGGTTTTATTCATTCCTCCATGGATTTAATGTATAAATAAGCCTCATAGGGCTGTAAGAAGGATCGAATTATCATTATGGGCATTCTTTTGTAATGGATATTAGGGTGTCATGATGACAATGCCAAGATTGTAAGAGATTTGTAATTTTATGAATTTGATGAAATGAAAGAGTTGATGTTCCTGTACATAGCGTAGATGATTATTTAGTACTGTATATTTGTTCCACAGTGCAGGCCAATTTTGGAGTGGCCCCATCCTTTGGTATGCATTGTTTATGTTTTTCTTTAGATTAGTGTTTTACATTTTTGTTTGTAGATCTCAATTCTAGTTTTTGTTTTCATTTCATCTCACATAATTGGAATTTCATTTATGTAGATTACTTTTCCTGTTGTGACGTGACTAATTTATTAAATTACTCTGATATTGGTAGACCTATGTTTAAAACATCTCATTATAATGTGCCAACTCCATGTATTGTTTCAAATTGCATTTTGTTCCTACACTCAACATTCCTGCATCGACACTCTCTGCATTCATGTACTAGCATACTTAACATTCATGCACCAACACACTCAACATTACTTCACTGCACTCTGTTTCTACACTATGTTCCTACACTGCATTATGTTCTTGAACTGCATTTTGTTTTTGCACTGTACTTTATTCTTGCACTCCATGCTTGATTTCTGAGTTTTGTTTCCTACACTTCACGACCCATATCTATAACTCCATTTTTCATTCTTGGGTGTAACTTTCTTAAGACAATTCATTTGTATAGTTTGAATTTAGATTTCATTGCCTAATTGTTTGATTAAGTTTTTCTTTAGCTAGTTTTGTTTAATTTGGTTTTCTAGTAGTTTAATTCCCTTTTGTTTCCCTCACTTGGTTTTATTTCCTATAATTTGGTTCCTTGCACTTTAATTTCACATAGATTCAATCACCAAAGGACATATTAAGGGTCTAACTCGTGAGATATGGCCTCTTCGTGATGGGCTTCTACCTAAGGTGTTAGTTTATTTCATGTCACTTGAATTCATTTCCATTTTCTTGTTTCTTTATTGCATTTAAGTGTGGATCCGCTATAGGAAATAATTATTGAAGGACAAAAAACTTAAGTAAGCGACTCACGATTAATCACATGAACATCACCCTGAGTGCATGAAATACTGTGATCTAAGTCTTTATAGCACTAAGTTGTTTCTATGTCCCAGTGATGAATCCTTAGTGTTAATTTCCTGTAGTTTGTCTACTTTGTTCAATTTGTTTATATTGTCGTCGAATTTTGATTAAGCCAAACTAGGCTCCAATCTGCAAAAAAAACAGAATTCAAAAATAAAAAAATTACAATTCAAACATGTGAAATAATACAGAATTTGATATGCCCCTTTGTGATCATATGTACGTCCTTTACCAGTTTTTTAATATTTGGACGGTAGACTAGTATAATCAGGGTGCATGTGCAAGAAAAAATATGTAAAAAAATTTCTTGCAAAATAGTGTGGAATCTCATCATTCCACGACAACTTCCCATATGCCGCCAAAAATCTGTTATACAGATGTCCTTCAAAGTCAGGGTGCTTAAAATATTGCACCTTTAACATCTTCCGCTTTGGGCCCTCTTTGAAATTGAACATGGAAATGGCGTCTTGTTTTGAAACTCCATTTTTTACTGCCTCCCATTTATCAGGACTCATCACCTCTGACTTTCACCACCTCATTAGATCGACAAAATTGTCAATGGTTGGCCCCATCTTCTAATATGCATCCATAAAGTTTTCCAATGAGTGCAAAACAATTTGCAAACTTTTCTTGATCTCCTGAGGGAGTTCCAAGACCACCAAATAATTTTCCAACCTCTTTTTAACACCTGAGCATTGCTCAAGTGTCATTACTTCAGTATTCTCTTCCCACAGAAGTTCATCACCAACATCTGAAGGATAGGTGGACGTAGGCGTGTAATCTTATGTTTCTTGATAACATGGCCTACTAAATCCACCTTCACCCTCTACACCGACATTTGAATCTTCGTGACAGCCACTCTCATTGTCATCCCTTGCTCTAAATTGATTTTCTACACACACATTTGAAAGTAACTTCCAGATTTAACTTCACATAAATTTAAATACAACAAAAATAAACAAAATCAAAGAAAATTACCAGAAATATTCTCTTGTCCAAAGGTATTCCCTACATTCTCAAGTGTAGGAGTATCGATGCCCAACCTATATAAGAAGGTTGCATCCATAGCACTGGATTGATCATGTCTTGTAGTTGATCAATTCACAGACTCATTTGAAAATCTCCTCTGACGAGATTGTTGTTGCTCACTCGGAGTCTCAATCGAAGAAGGAGTTCGTGTTCTTCCTTCTTGAGAATACATAGAGCATTTGTGAGGAATGTTTGGAGAATCCTATGTCGACATCTCTCCTCAATATCTATCCACAATGAAGATTTTATCAATAAAAATGCAGAGATGTACACAATTTCAAGCAATTAAAAACACAAAGATAAATCAAAATTTTAATCAATCAAGACGTAGAGGTACTCGCTCATTAGAAGGCGAAAAGACTAGACATTCAGCCATGAATCAATCAACTCAAAGATAAGTAAGGGGTCCATAGACATCATGGCAAATTCTTAGCCTTCACTCATCATCCATGCACAGAAAAGTAGGGCATTTGAATCTATAGGTCTTTAAACACATAAGTGACAAACGTCGATTCAGCTCCTGGCTGACTGCTTAGGCATGGACTGATGACTAAAGGGATAAGTGATAGAAGATAAAAACACAATATTTTCATAATAATCAATAAAACCCACACATATAAGTCATTGAAATCAGAAGTTGGGTTCGCCAAGGGACTACCATTCAACTCAGAGGTTTATCATTCATAATGCACATCAAATAAGAAGACACAAAGACTAGACATTCAGCCATGAATCAATCAACTCAAAGATAAGTAAGGGGTCCATAGACAACATGGAAAATTCTTATCCTTCACTCATCATCCATGCATAGAAAACCAAGGCATTTGAATCTACAGGTCTTTAAACACCGATGTGATGACCGTCGATTCGGCTCCTGGACAAATTCTCAAGCATGGACTGATGACTAAAGGGATAAGTGACAAAAGATAAAACCATAATCTTTTGATAATAATCAATAAAATCCACACATAGAAGTCCTTGAAATCAGAAGTTGGGTTCACCAAGGGATTGTCATTCAATTCATAGGTTTATCATTCCCAATGCACATCAAAGAAGAAGACGCAAAGACTGGACATTCAACCAGGAATCAATCAACTCAAAAACAAGTAAGGGGTCCATAGACAACATGGAAAATTCTGATCCTTCACTCATCATCCATGCACAAAAAATCAGGGCATTTGAATCTATAGGTCTTTAAACACCGAAGTGACAGCCTTCAATTCGGCTCCTGGTTGACTGCTCAGGCACAGACTGATGACTAAAGGGATAAGTGACAGAAGATAAAACCACAATATTTTCATAATAATCAATAAAACCCAGACATAGAAGTCATTGAAATTAGAAGTTGGGTTCGCCAAGGGAATTTCATTCAACTCAGAGGTTTATCATTCACAATACACATCAAAGAAGAAGATACAAAGACTAAACATTGAGCCATGAATCAATCAACTCAAAGATAAGTAAGGGGTCCATAGACATCATGGAAAATTCTTATCCTTCACTCATCATCCATGCACATAAAAGAGTTGTAGTAACTATATTAATTTAAACCAAAATTTATTCCATAAACTGAAACAGTAACTTCTACTTGAATGCAGAAAACTCAATAATTTCTTTTAATGCAACACATACGCATGTTAAATTTATCAACAAATAATAATTTCATAACAGAATAAAACAAATATGTAATTTAAAATACCTTGGTCTGATGCTAACCCTCCGCTTGTCTTGTTGACCTTCCTGCTGCTGCCTTGCCCAGCTTGAAGCCACAGACCAATTCTGCCCAAACCGTGTTTCCACCCTGCCAACTAGGACAGCTTCCTAGCTCCAGGATACCATATGGATATCCTAGCCCCTGTGCCCAAAACCTCCAGCAAACCGGTGGCCCCTGTACTAATCCTTCCCGACTACAGAACTCAACTCCTGTGCAAATCCAAGAGAACCCTCCCAAAAAACCCCGTAGAATGATAATCCTTGCCTTCGTAAACCTCCTCCCCTCATATCCCTCCTTCACCGCCCTTTCACCTCATTTATTTCCTTACCTACACATTTATTATCTTATCCGATTATTAATGTTTTATCCTATTATTAATGCCCCTTATCCTTATTTATTAATGCTCCTTATCCTTATTTATTAATGCTCCTTTTCCCCTCCGTATACGTAATCCTTTAATTTACCAATTAAATTTATTATCCCTTTTAAATTTAATACCCATGTCATTGAATGTAATAGGTAGTTAATTAATTAATTAATTAATCAAAATTATAACCATTAATTAATTAATAAATACTTAAATAATATCAGTATACCAATCTTTGTTTAGTTATTAACCATGTTAAGACAATTAATCACCTAATTAATTTTTACTTAATAATCCCTAAACATATATTCAACTAGCGTTGTTACATACACCCACCCTTCAGGAAACTTCGTCCCGAAGTTAAGGTATCTTATGGTCAAAGGAAAAGAAACATGGTTCACACATTCATAACAATTAACCGATATTAACAGTAAGTAAGTCAAAAAAACTCATACATACTAGTGTATATGTACAAGAAATGCATGTGTAGCTAGTACATACAAGTCTCGTGCATGTACTAATAATCAAAACTATCATCGTTTAGTAATTTATGTATGCATCCAATCCAGTCAGCAAGACTAGTCTTT